>CM074728.1:85053733-85089152 GCA_037306005.1 Rhinophrynus dorsalis
AAGTGGTAAGTGGGGGAGAGACAAAAATGGGGTATCAAGAGGGGGGGAGAGAGAGAGAGAGACAAGGGGGGGGGTCAAGAGGTGGAGAGTCAAGAGGCAAATTGGTGATCAAGAGGGGGGAGAAAGAGGCAAAATGGGGGATTGAGTCAAGAGGGGAGAAAGGCAAAAGGGGGTAAATCAAGTGCTAAGTGGGGGAGAGACAAAAATGGGGTATCAAGAGGTGGAGAGAGAGAGAGGCAAAGGGGGGGTCAAGAGGCAAACAGGTGATCAAGAGGGGGAGAAAGAGGCAAAAGGGGGAATTAAGAGTCAAGTGGGTGGGAAAGACAAAAAGGGGGGATGAAGAGGGTGAGAAAGAGCCAACAAGGGGGGTGAAGAGGGGGAGAAAGAGGCAAGTGGGTGAGAGAGCCAACAAGGGGGGGGGGGGGAGGGGGAGAAAGAGGCAAGTGGGTGAGAAAGAGCCAACAAGGGGGGGGGGTGAAGAGGGGGAGAAAGAGGCAAGTGGGTGAGAAAGAGCCAACAAGGGGGGGGGGTGAAGAGGGGGAGAAAGATGCAAGTGGGTGAGAAAGAGCCAACAAGGGGGGGTGAAGAGGGGGAGAAAGGGGGCAAGTGGGTGAGAAAGAGCCAACAAGGGGGGGTGAAGAGGGGGAGAAAGAGGCAAGTGGGTGAGAAGAGCCAACAAGGGGGGTGAAGAGGGTGAGAAAGAGGCAAGTGGGTGAGAAAGAGCCAACAAGGGGGGGTGAAGAGGGGGAGAAAGAGGCAAGTGGGTGAGAAAGAGCCAACAAGGGGGGGGTGAATAGGGGAGAAAGATGCAAGTGGGTGAGAAAGAGCCAACAAGGGGGGGTGAAGAGGGGGAGAAACGGCAAGTGGGTGAGAAAGAGCCAACAAGGGGGGGTGAAGAGGGGGAGAAAGAGGCAAGTGGGTGAGGAAGAGCCAACAAGGGGGGGGTGAAGAGGGGGAGAAAGAGGCAAGTGGGTGAGAAAGAGCCAACAAGGGGGGTGAAGAGGGGGAGAAAGAGGCAAGTGGGTGAGAAAGAGCCAACAGGGGGGGTGAAGAGGGGGAGAAAGAGGCAAGTGGGTGAGAAAGAGCCAACAAGGGGGGGTGAAGAGGGGGAGAAAGAGGCAAGTGGGTGAGAAAGAGCCAACAAGGGGGGGTGAAGAGGGGGAGAAAGAGGCAAGTGGGTGAGAAAGAGCCAACAAGGGGGGGTGAAGAGGGGGAGAAAGAGGCAAGTGGGTGAGAAAGAGCCAACAAGGGGGGTGAAGAGGGGAGAAAGAGGCAAGTGGGTGAGAAAGAGCCAACAAGGGGGGTGAAGAGGGGGAGAAAGAGGCAAGTGGGAGAGAAAGAGCCAACAAGGGGGGGTGAAGAGGGGGAGAAAGAGGCAAGTGGGTGAGAAAGAGCCAACAAGGGGGGTGAAGAGGGGGAGAAAGAGGCAAGTGGGTGAGAAAGAGCCAACAAGGGGGGGTGAAGAGGGGGAGAAAGAGGCAAGTGGGTGAGAAAGAGCCAACAAGGGGGGTGAAGAGGGGGAGAAAGAGGCAAGTGGGTGAGAAAGAGCCAACAAGGGGGGTGAAGAGGGGGAGAAAGAGGCAAGTGGGTGAGAGAGCCAACAAGGGGGGGTGAAGAGGGGGAGAAAGAGCCAACAAGGGGGGTGAAGAGGCAAAAGGGGGGATTAAAAGAGTTGAAAAACAAAAGGGTAAATCAGGAGCTAAGTGAGGGAGAAAGATAAAAATGGGGGATCAAGAGGGGGTAAAGAGGTGGAGAGTCAAAAGGCACAAGGATGATCAAGAGGGTAAGAAATAGGCAAAAGGGCGGGTCAAGAGGGGAGTAAGAGACCAAGAGGGGAAAGAGAAGCAAAAGGGGGGGTCAAGAGTCGAGGGGGAAAGTCAAGATGCCAAAATTGGGATCAAGAGTCAAAAGGGGGAGAGTCAAGAGGGGGGAGGAAGAGACAGAAGAGATCGAGAGAGAGAGAGAGAGAGAGAAAGGGGGGAGGTCAAGCGAGGGAGAAGCAAAAGGGGGGATCATGAGGGGGAGAAAGAGGCAAAAGGTGGGATAAAGAGGGGGAGAAAGAGACAAGAGGGTGGACAGAGGCAAAAGAGGGAGATCAAGAGGGGAAGAGGCAAAAGGGGGGGCTTAAGAGTTAAAAGGGGGTGTCAAAAAGGGGAGAAAGTGGCAAGAGTGGGAGAAAGAGGTAAAAGGGATCAAGAGGGGGAGAAAAGGATGGAATAAGGGGATCAAGAGGCAAGGGGGCAATAGTAGGAGAAAGAGGCAAGAGCAAGGATCAAGAGAAATACTTTCTCCACCTTGCTTTTTTCTCTTTATTCAATTCATAACTATTTTGCCCCTTGCACCTTTATCTTTCTCCCCCCACTTTTCTTTTTCCACTCCTTACTTCTTCCTCTTTAGTCCATTCATGCCTCTGTCACACTTGCCCCTCTTTATCCCACTCTTGTCTCTTTCTCTCTCTCCTTTCTTCTCTCTTTATCCCATTTTCTCTCTCACTTTTGCCTCTTTAGCCTCCTTCTTGTCCCTGCTTTATACCACCTCTTGCCTCTTTATCCTCCCTCTTGTCCCTGCTTTATACCACCTCTTGCCTCTTTATCCTCCCTCTTGTCCCTGCTTTATACCACCTCTTGCCTCTTTATCTCCCTCTTGTCCCTGCTTTGTATTGCAAAGCTTTGGATACCTCTGGCACTGAAAGGGTTAAATTGTGTCTCAGTCTGTTTAAAAGGATGGACATTTGTCCTTGATACCACAGTCATGTGTATCTATATAATCACTGTAACAGAAGCACTTACCTAGGTAGGAGTCCATCACACAGCAGTCAGGTGTATCTATATAATTACTGTGTGTAACAGAAGTACTTACCTAGGTAGGAGTCCATCATACAGCAGTCAGGTGTATGTATATAATTACTGTGTGTAACAGAAGCACTTACCTAGGTAGGAGTCCATCATACAGCAGTCAGGTGTATCTATATAATTACTGTGTGTAACAGAAGTACTTACCTAGGTAGGAGTCCATCATACAGCAGTCAGGTGTATCTATAGAATTACTGTGTGTAATAGAAGCACTTACCTAGGTAGGAGTCCATCACACAGCAGTCAGGCGTATTTATATATTTACTGTGTGTAACAGAAGTACTTACCTAGGTAGGAGTCCATCATATAGCAGTCAGGTGTATCTATATAATTACTGTGTGTAACAGAAGTACTTACCTAGGTAGGAGTCCATCACACAGCAGTCAGGTGTATTTATATATTTACTGTGTGTAACAGAAGTACTTACCTAGGTAGGAGTCCATCATACAGCAGACAGGTGTATCTGTATAATTACTGTGTGTAACATAAGTACTTACCTAGGTAGGAGTCCATCATACAGCAGTCAGGTTTATCTATATAATTACTGTGTGTAACAGAAGCACTTACCTAGGTAGGAGTCCATCATACAGCAGATAGGTGTATCTGTATAATTACTGTGTGTAACAGAAGCACTTACCTAGGTAGGAGTCCATCATACAGCAGTCAGTTGTATCTATATAATTACTGTGTGTAACAGAAGGACTTACCTAGGTGGGAGTCCATCACACAGCAGTCAGGTGTATCTATATAATTACTGTGTGTAACAGAAGGACTTACCTAGGTAGGAGTCCATCATACAGCAGTCAGGTGTATCTATATAATTACTGTGTGTAACAGAAGCACTTACCTAGGTGGGAGTCCATCATACAGCAGTCAGGTGTATCTATATAATTACTGTGTGTAACAGAAGCACTTACCTAGGTAGGAGTCCATCATACAGCAGTCAGGTGTATCTATATAATTACTGTGTGTAACAGAAGTGCTTACCTAGGTGGGAGTCCATCATACAGCAGTCATGTGTATCTATATAATTACTGTGTGTAACAGAAGTACTTACCTAGGTAGGAGTCCATCATATAGCAGTCAGGTGTATGTATATAATTACTGTGTGTAACATAAGCACTTACCTAGGTAGGAGTCCATCATACAGCAGTCAGGTGTATCTATACAATTACTGTGTGTAACTGAAGCACTTACCTAGGTAGAAGTCCATCATACAGCAGTCAGGTGTATCTATATAATTACTGTGTGTAACAGAATCACTAACCTAGGTAGGATCCCCTTTTACCTCTTTCTCCCACTCTTGCCACTTTCTCCCCTTTTTGACACCCCCTTTTTAACTCTTAAGCCCCCCCCTTTTGCCTCTTCCCCTCTTGATCTCCCTCTTTTGCCTCTGTCCACCCTCTTGTCTCTTTCTCCCCCTCTTTATCCCACCTCAGGAGACTAATTTGCAGATCTAGGCCATGTGCTAGTCCCCCATTCCTTTTATTTTATGCTATGGAACGCCTGGATTACCTAATAAAGCTAATATTTGGGAAACTCGTCTCAATCTGGATCTTTCTAACTTTTCTTTGTATTGTTATTTATTGCTATGGTAGGGAATATTAGGGTGGAGCATAATTGGGGTGGGGCTTATTTGGGGTGGGGCATAATTGGGGCAGGTCTCAGGGGCCCCATATTACAGTTTGCAGGGGGGCCCCTGCATTTTGTGTTACGCTTCTGCACCTACGTAGACCCGTTCAGTCACTAAGCCCTAAATGTACTAGTCAGAGAGCGAATTTAATACTTAACTTTAATATAATGTTATTTTAAAAAGGTATACAGTAGTCTTCTGGATTTATTTACAACAACATTTTTTAAAACATATCAACAGTAACAAGCTTAGATCATCTGCCGCATTGAAGGGGTTAAAATGTTTACTGTTAAGCCGCAACTCTAAAATCACCTTACTAATGAAATAAATAAAAATGGATGGTAGCGATCTAAATCGTCTACATTGCTTATCTAATCGGTCCTCTTTAAGGTAACTTAGGGATGTTAAATTCCTGTTTAATTAAGTGCTCTTTACTTAGGAAGAGCTTCAGAGATTATCTTCTCTGTCTATTCCTATCCAGCGGCTCAACTTGGATGCTTTAGATCGCTACCATCCATTTTCATTTATTTCATATCATGTACCACTATGCGTGCAGTAGAAGAGATTGGATGGTGGGATCGCTTTCCTTTCAGTCAGTGACAATTGTGCTCTATCAGGGGAGGGCTGGCAACTTTTGGTCTGGGGGGGCAAGTACAATTAAATGGCCTGTTTCTATTACTGCTCCAGCCCAATGTCCCAGCCCAACCCCATTTGTTAATGTTATAGCTGCCATTAATGTTATGGATTAAGTCAAGTGATACCTCAGAGCTTATAACTGAAATGGTAGTACACAACTGACATCACAGAGATGACAATTGAAATGGATCTACACTAGTGATACCACAGAGCTTATAACTGAAATGGATCTACACTAGTGATACCACAGAGCTTATAACTGAAATGGATCTACACTAGTGATACCACAGAGCTTACAACTGAAATGGAGCAACACTAGTGATACCACAGAGCTTACAATTGAAATGGAGCTCGTGTAGCTCCTTAAATTCTGTTTACTCTATTTACAGCAGCAAATGGGAAATTGAGGGAGGCAGTGGCCCACTGGCCCATATTCATGACCAGCCTGGGGGGCAATTTCCCCCTTGCCCTCCAGGCCAGCCCTCCCCTGTGTTCTATACAGCATTCAGCTGTCTGTATGCTGTGTATGCTCTTAGATTTGGGTTATCACTGTGACATCTGAGGGACTCTCCTGTATTACCCTAATATTGGTTAGGACCTCTGTGACTCTCCTTTCAATAAATGCCTTTTGGCTTACAATGGAGAGCTGAGTGTATGTTTATTTGTGTGTGAGAAAGAAAAGGAGAGAGATTTCAACATTCATAAAATAATGGCATCCTACAAACTTTTACTGTATTAGAAAGATCCTCTTTTCTATAGATGTTTGGAGCTAGGTCCCAGCCACTAGAGCAGATTAGGCAACATGAGGCCCTCCAGCTCGTGTGACCAGAATTCTCATAATCATGAGCTAGTCACTACCAGCTCAGGATGATGAGAGCTGTCATCCAGTACATGGAGGGGAGAAGACTGCCCACATATGTATGTGTTCGTTGGTTCTAGCCTACATTTTAAGGAGTCCTAGTGCAGAGCTCATATTGAACACAAATGTATTTACCTTTGCCAAATGAGGGAGTAGATGGCTAAGGTGGGGAGAGTAGCAACTATAAGAACATACCTCCCAAGTGTCCTTCTTTAGGAGGGACAGTCCCTCTTTTAGACCCAAATCCCTCTGTCCCTCTTTCCCACCCTGGTGTCCCTCTTTTTAGATGATCAGATTGTGTGGTGTGTATATAAATGTACCACATTGGTCTACAGTAGTAAATCTCACATTATTGTTTGTGCAAACGTCAGTATATGTGTTTATAAATTAGTTTGTGTAAATAAAATACTTTTGTCTTGTTATAAGTCATTTGTTAGGTTACACATGGAGGTATCAATAGGTCATGAAATAGCCTACACATTTTCTGGTCACGCCCCCAGTAACACCCCCTAAAACACAAGTGTCCCTCTTTGGCAATTTGAAATGTTGGGAGGTATGTAAGAGCTGCAAAGTCTTGGAAGAAGGGTATGCAAATCCCCTCAACACCACTATAGATTGCAGTTTTTCTTTCTTATGGGACAAAGTCTGTCCCCTACCTTGTGCGTGTGCGGCTGGCTGCCTCAACGCCGATCCCTGATCCCAGTGTGCCTGCCATGGTGCCACCCAGTGGAGTCGTCTCCAAAAAGACCAAGCAGGCCGCAGGCGGGAGCACTTCTATTGTATGGTTCCGTCACCATGTGACCAGTGCTATGCTCCCCAAATGCATATGTGCCAGGAGAACAGGAAGTCCTGACACATGCGCACTTCCATTTCTGAGGCACATTCTATGAGAGCGCGAGTACAATTTGGGGGAGCAGGGAAGAGGTTTCCGCCGGGTCCCCTCACTTGACCGGGCCCTAGACAGGCGCCTTGTGCACCTTGCCTGTAATCCGGCTCTGTTACAATAGGTAAAAGGGGCGGGAGGGGGACACTTTATAATTCAATTACTCTGGAACTACATATTGTATAGATAGGGTTGCCACCTTTTCTTAAAAAAATACCGGCTATGGCGTTCCCTCCATAGACTTAACATTGGACAGAAGCCAATTGCCGGTAAAATACCGGCTGGGTGGCAACTCTACGTATAGAATGATAATACAGTTCTACATGGCCCAGAAACTATAAAGAATAATTGGAGCTGTATTTATTTTGAAACATTACTATCCCTCTAATTAATATATGAAGCTGCACTGAAAGATCACATTATAGAAATGGAAGTTGCAAAATCTCCTTAACTAGATATCTGATGGTCCTTTGGCCAACACGATCCACAAGCAGATTTGAATTAAGTTTTCAAATACACAAACTTCAATGCAAGGTGACAGGCTCACTTAAAGTTTAAGCACGTTATTCAAGGAGTGATATGGATTTCAAATAACAGCCGAAATCCACTTCTGAAATTAAAATCTCACTATTTGTTATGTGCCTCACGGCAGTTTGAGATAAGTGATTATGTCAAAACATGAATCCCATTTAAAGTCAAAAGGAAACATTTATCATATTGTATTAATTACTTGAAATGACTGCATTGGATATACTTGACCTTTTTCATTGTGCTCTGTCTAAAAGTGTAAATGAATTATTGGTCTGCAGAGACTTGAGCCTATTGTGTTGCCAACGATAATGTCTGCCGAGCAGATCGTCAATAAGCAAGAAGCTGTTACAGCGAGGAAAGGAAAGGTGGGTGCAAGACAGTTCAATGCCAATGACCATGATGTACGTTAAAGCGGAACTACCATTTTAGGTAAAGTCGCCCTGCAATAAATAGGCAGGTGGCGACTGGCTTAATAATAGTTATATTACCTATCAAACGTAGCCGCTTGTAAAGTCCTTAATCTTCCGAGACTGGAAGCCAGGCATCAGAGCAGACATCTTGTCAGCGCAGACATCAGTCCCAGTCTCCTTACAGAAGCATTGCACTGGCCCGAATGGCACAGGAAGGGACTGACAGCGCAGGTGCCCAGATTGCACTAACCAGGCCGTCAGTCTTGGAAGATTAATGATTACTTTACAAGGGGGTACTTTTGAGAGGTAATATAAAATTTATTAAGCTAGTTGCCACCTGCCTAATTATTGCAGGGCGACTTTACCTAACGTGGTAGTTCTGCTTTAAATTCAATAATGGGCCTTATTCATCATGTTCTGGTGTGGAAATTCTAGTGCAAATCAACTGCACCATTGGGAGGTAGATGAATACTCTCCTTGATTTAAATGGGACTTTTAACCCTTTGAGTTCCAGAGGGGTGCAAAGCAATGCATTGCGTACCCCTCTGGCACTCAAATGGTTAACACCATCACTACGAGAGAGGTCTCCAACTCAGTGAAAAGCAATGAGTTGGAGACATTTCTAGCATTTAAGGAGTTAAAATCCACATTTAAATCAATGGGAATTTTTAGTTTTTCCTGTTAGTGTAAATGGTTTGCCCCAGAAGTCCTACACTTGTCTTTTGAATATACGGCTCACTCACTTCATTCCAGGATTGTACCTGTTTAGCTTGATGAGTAAGGCTCAATGTGTTTACTATCACTGGGAGAGTGAGAGGGTCATATTTGACAATCAAATCTCTTATGGAGGGTAGCGATGTTATTGAAAAAATAATAATGTACAAATCCAAACCAAACAAGGCAATTATGAGCATGATAATTAGTTAAGAATATCCTTTCTCATGGAATCAAGAATATAAAACAGTGTTTCCACTGCAGTTTGGGTTTCTGGGTAGGAACATCCAAACTGGGAGCAAATACATAGTGAGTGTGATATAGGAGTACAGCTAAGGCAATTCTGGGGCAAACCAACTACAAGATACGGGTCAAATTAAAAGGCTGATCGATTTAAATTGTGAACATTTATTTGTCTCTTATGATGCAGTTGATTTACTCCAGAATTGTCCAATTTCTTATTGGTACATCGGCTTTAATATTACATTTTTGACACTGTCTGATTTAAAATAGAACTGTCAGGAGATAAGTTAACACTGGCAGGTCTACCCCCGTAATAATAGATCTACCTAACGTGCAGGTGCTGCACTATACAGTCCCAATTAGGTTGAACACACATGCCGGAATGCCCGGGACTGTCCCTTATTGGGGGTCTCTGTCCCGCGTCACCCCCCCACCGGGACACCAAAGAGTCCCAGAATGGAGCAATACTCACCAGTCCAGCCAGCCAATGAAATGTATTTGCTATATGAAGACCATATAGCAAATACATTTCATTGGCTGGCTGGCTGGTGTGTGTGAGACAGCTGGAATGGTGCAGGTATGCTGGCACTGTAAGTGAAACCCGTGGCTGCCGCACCCGCCGGCGCTGACCATCTTTCTGAGCTGGGAACTCTTACTCTTTTTCAGCCTCAGAAAGATTGTCAGCGCCGGCGGAAGCCTCAGCCGCAGGACGATGGTAACCACATGTCCCGGAATGGCAGAATGGAAATGTGGTCACCCTAGTCCCAATGTGCACCTAAAGAGATGACTAGTGGGTTAGGAATCTGGTCCCAGCAGTGGTCTCAGTGGTCCCTTGTTACATCTGAAATGTAGAAGTATTTGATTCACTTGTAGAGGGAGCGTCTGCAGCCAATCATATTCAGTAATGGGAACAACTGAGTCTCAGCTGGCGCTGCCTACAGGAGCAGCACTGACACAAAGGGAATCTGTATAGGCCGTGGGCTGTATGTTCACAAGACATGTGGAGGAGTTTGGGGGAACCATTTGCCCTATAGGGCTTTGCAATGTGTTGGAGGCCTCTCTAGCATTCAGAGTGTTAAAATCCCCATTTAAATCAAGGGGAATATTTAGAATTTTTAGGTCTTCCCTATAGTGCAAATGGTTTGCCCCAGAAGTCCTTTGCTTTACTTTTGAACATACGGCCCCTTAACTTCAGTTTTGGACATCAGCTGTGCATCCAAGTCCCCTCGTAAGGGTCAGTTTTCTCACCACCAAAAACCCTTTGAGTGCCAGAGGGGTACACAATGCATTGCAAAGCAATGTGTTGCATACCCCTCTGGCACGCAAAGGGTTAAGAGTTGTTTGACTGCTGGAGAACCTTCATTCAAAACACATTATATCTCAGGTAAGGTTATTACATTATTAAAATGTATCACTAAATTGGGGCTGCTTCAATTACAGTCAAGGACCACAAGTTCTCCATAGACAGCAAAAGAAAAATTGCATTTTGAGGTCTGGTTTGAGCTTTATTAACTTTTGGATGAAGCATATTTTAGCAGAGGGAATACCACTGTTTTACTCAGCAAGAAAATACATTAAATATAATTTGAATAATAAATACTATTTCTATTTACGAGAGATGCTTTAAATGGAGAGAAATGAATAGCAAGAAGGAATGAATGAATCTGTTTATCTAGAGCCATAAGTGTATGCAGTGCTTTAGATTTTAAGGGTTTAGACCAGTGGACCTCAACCAGGGAGCCGTGGCACTTTAGTCTGCAGGGGGCTCCCCAATTAGGGTACCACTTTTTTTTTTTTTTTTTTAATATTCTGACAAGAAAGTGACTTCTCTTTCAAATGTTTATTTATTGAAATTATTTCACGCAATATGCTCTTTATTCCTAAATATGTCATTTTTTCCCTACACTAAACCCTTGATAAATTACCAATGCTTTGCGAACCCCTCTGACTCAAAGGGTTAAGCTGTAAGGGGTGCCTTCAAAATTCAAGAAGGTGTTATGGGTGCCATGAGTTAAAGAGGACCACTGGTTTAGATAATACAGTCTCACACAAGTGTTTTACCGAGTGAAACAACAGGAATAGGGTCCCTGTTCCACAGCTGATATGTATTCATAATAAGTGTCAGTGTACCCTTCTCTCTTACTTCATTTTTGCTGATCCCTACCTTGTTTTGAAAAATTCAATAAAATTAATAAAAAATGAACATCTGGAATAAAATCTGTTTATATTTTATCTGAATATAATTAGCATTGTTTCTGTATCAGGAGATGGAAAAGAAAGTGCAGACAGCCAAGCGATCTGCTGCTAGGAGGCAGCATATTCACAAGATGCAAATGCAGGAAATCAATCGTAAGCGTGAAGAGGTAGGACAGGATATAATATGTAGAATATAACCTCTTTTGTGTTAGCTTTTCTAACATCCTAGGGTTTAATGGTGTAACTCAAATCCGATATGGACTGGGCATGAAAATCTGGATACATATAAAAGGCCGGACGCTCAAAAGCAGTAATAGGAGCAATTCTGTAGCAATTCAACGGTACCAAAGGAAAAACGCACAACCATGAAGACAGTATAACCAGCTTTATTTAGTAGAAAAGATGTGTGGACGCCATCCTAGACAAAAGTGCTCACGCGTTTCACACCTAACTGCTTAATCATAGACGTGGGTGTCTATGATTAAGCACTTAGGTGTGAAACGCGTGAGACCTTTTGTCTAGGATGGCATCCACACATCTTTTCTACTAAATAAAGCTGGTTTTATTGTCTTCACTCTTGTGCATTTTTCTTTGGTACATCGTCTTGAGGATTGGAACTCCTGTTACCAGCACCGTGGATTGACAGCACAATTGGATGGTGGTGAGAGACATCAAGTTACACTTGGACTTTCTTTTACGCTTTAATCTTTCCGCATTGGGGTGCTGTTGATTTGTTTCTCAATTCAGCTGTACCACAGGGGAAAAATGAAATTCCCCACTGGTTTAACAATGTGAGTGCCAGAGAGGTATCCAATGCTTTGGATACCTCTCTGGCACACAGAGGGTCAAACTGGGCTTTTAATATCTTGAAAGCTAGAGTGGTTTCCAACACATTTCACAGCCTCCATATCCCTGCAGTGGATCCATTTATCCACTAATCAAGTGCAACTCCAAATATAACAATGTCTACAACGTGAAACACTAGACTATTTGCCTGTTTATTACGTGTTTTCTCATATTTGTATTGATAGATACTATCCAATGGACTGTATCCAGGAAGCACAAAATAAGAAATTCTGGAGCAAACCAAATGCAGCATGAGAGGGGGGATAAAAATGTTGCTTATGGTCTGAGTGGCGCTTTTAACTCCCTGAATGCTAGTGAGGTCTCCAACACCTCACAAAGCCATGAGATGAAGACATCTTTAGAATCCATGGGGTTAAAGCCCCATTTAAATCGATATGACTTTTAGGAACTATTAGTCCCTCCCCTGTGGTGCAGTTGGTATGATCCAGAATGCTCCATCATTTTCTTTGTGTATAAGATTATCTATGTACACTTTCCAGTAGGTAAAAAAAACTGTTATTTCTTACAGCTTTATGTAAAAATTAATCTCAGAAACAATGTTGCAAACAAAGCTAAACTACAGTTTTTTTGTTTCAGTTGTTCTGCAATACGTTGCATACCCCTCTGGCACTCAAAGGGTAAATTATAGTTTAATGGGGGAAATAAAGGGTGAGGGGGATGGCCTTTATAAGTGTAGGAAAGGAATTGAGTTCCCATAGATTAAAACTGTACCGTGCACTCTCCTTTCACCCTGGAGACAAGGCCGGATTAACATCCCAGGCTCCCCTAATCAAGGAGCTCTAGATGCCCCTAGCTCAGCCTATGGCCACTCCCCCACCCTTCACATGACCCCACCCCCAGTCCCATCTGCTGTTTCCTGGCACAGATAATAGCTTTGGACTATAGAAAGCAAGAGTGAAAAAAAGAGAAAAACTTTAACCCTTTAGTCACTTGAGAAGATTAAAGTGTTGGGGATCTCTGTACCATCCAAGGGGTTAAATAATAACCTGTAAAGGGGTACAAAACTGGTGCGGGGAAAATGAAATTGCTCTGACCTCAGCCACAATTCAAAATTTGAAGCGCTAGGCAGTTTCTTACTTTGCCTATTAGGAAATCCAGCCCTGTCTGCAGATATCCATCTCCTGCAGGACTGGGTGACATCAGAGCTGCACTGGGAGATTTCTGTCCTCTGCACTGAAGCCCAAAGTCTGCTGACCAAGGGCTTCAATGGAGAGGATAGTGGTTTGCTTCTTCGCTACTGAGCTGATGTTATACAGCCCGTCAGATCAGGCTGCTTACAGATGGCGTAAAGGGAAAGTGCCCCAACTATGGACAAGACAACTACAGTATATAGGACAAATACACATTCCTGTTGTTATAAGTGGAATTTTGAAACTTGAAACTTTACAGGTCTCCAAACCTCTGTAGCATTCCAGGGGTTAAAGTTCCATTTCAGTCAAAGGTAATTTGTACTTATCCCCTGTGGTGCAGTTAGTTTGCCCCAGTTTATCTGTATATATATATATATATATATATATATATATATATATATATATATATATATATATAGATAGATAGATATTATATATATAAATCTCTTTATTAACCCAGTGACCCGTCACAACTTGTTGGTTTTCTCTCCCAATGCCAGAAGCCTGTGTAGAGGTAAAAGTCCATTGTACTGTACACGCCTTGCAGCATATGTTGTGTTAGTTAACCCCATGGATGCTAGAATTCCTCAACCCATTATAACGCAATGCGTTGGAGACTACTAATATTCAGTGAGGCTGATTTAACCCTATGAAGGGTGAATAACACATTGCAAAAGCCTTGCATTGCTCACCCCTTTGTAACTCAAAGGGTTAATATGAACTGGAGACTTCTTTGGGAAAAAAACAACTCCACATTAGGGGACAAATAAAACTGAATTTTGATTTAAAAGAGGCTTTTAACCCCTTGAATGCTAGAAAGGTCTCCAATGCATTGCGAAGCAACAAGTTGAAGACTGCTTCCATTCAAAGGGCTAAACGCCCCAGTTAAAGGTTTAGTAATGTACAATAATAATTTTATCTTGTATTGTAGATTTTAAAAAAAAATAAATTATGTGGAGCAAATCCTATCTCTCAAACCTTTATGGTGTGAGAGATATCCACATCTAAAGTTCCCCCTCCCTCCCCTTCTCTTGACGTCAGCGCTGTACTGACAGCAGAAGATCCCGGTCCTGGGACCAGCCGGTGGCTCTTCAGCAGAGTCGAAATAGTGATATTTGAAAAAAATTACTTCATTGGACCGGTCTACAAAGTGTACCTGGTTTGCAAGCACACTTTGTAGACTGTTCCAATGAAGTAATTCTTCTTAAATATCGCTATTGCAGCTCTGCTGAAGAGCCGCCTCGTGTTGCCTGACACGGATCTCCTTCCGTCAGCTTTACAACTTTTTATAGGGACAGCTGTGAGGTATGAGATGCACAACAGAACATCCAAGTTTGTGAATGTAAATGGCCTGCATCACAGCCCATAGACCACTGTGCAGATTGATTCTGCTCATCTTAATTGCACTCACTGCAGCATGTCGCATTTGTCTGTGTTTGAACATGATGAAGCTGCCAGTGTGAACAGCCTCATAGGAAGCAATGATCCCTGTGTCTATGAGATTAGCATTTAGGGCCAGAGTTCCCAACAGGCAGATTAGGTAACTGCCTAGAGCTCCAAATTTTGAGGGGTGCCTCATGCTGTGCTAGCCACACCCACATTCTGAATTGTGGGTGTGGCCAGAGCAATTTCAATGTCTGTACACCATGTTTGTACCCCTTTATAGGCTATTATTTAACCCCGTGGATGCTAGGGAGATCTGAAGATCCCTCTAGCAACCAAAGGGGTTAAAGCCTTGTTTTTGCTTTGCTTGTTATAGGCCAAGAGTATATTTTGTGCCAGGAAATAGTGGTGGGTTTTGGGGTGGGGCCATATAAGGAATGGGGGTGTGGTCATGGTTGGAGCTAAGGACACCTAGAGTGCCTTTCCTAGGGGTTCCTGGGATGTAAATCCAGCCCTGTTAGCATTGCAATCAAAACTACTGCTTTAACATTGCACACGTGAACAAGGCCTTAAACTGAACATATGTGGAAATGACAGATGCACGGCTGCAGTGGTTATTCCTGAGCTGCTGGGGCTTAAAGAGATATTCATACTTAAAATTAAAAAAAAATATGTTGTAGGGTTTATCACCCTTAGTAAAACAAGCGTACTCCCATGGCTGAAAGGTGTTTTATTCAAAAGTTATTACAGCTGAAACTTGACATGTTTAGGTGCAGTATCACAGTGGCCTGAAATTGTACAGTGGCGCTGTTGTTACACCATCCTATGGACAGATCTGGTCAGTTAACCATAAATCTCCATAGAATGGTGTAGCAACAGCTCCACTGTACATTGTCAGGCCACTGTGATATTGCATCTACAAATCAAGTTTGAGCTGTTATTACTTTTGAATAAAACCTTTAAGCAGTGGGAGTACCCTTGTTTTACTCAGAGAGATAAACCCTACAACATATATTTTTTTTACATTTTAAGTATTACTATCCCTTTAAGTACAGAGGGTGCAGTTTGCCAGGGACCAGCATCCAAGGGGCCCTCTGGTTATGCCTCTGTGCAGGGGAGCGCTGGCAACATATGGCCCAGGGGGCAAATACAATGAAGTGGCCCATATCTACTATTGTCCAAGCCCACTGTCCCAGCCCACCTCTGCTTCCTTAATTTTAAAATTGTCCTTAATGCTTTGGATTAAAGCAAGTGATACCACAGAGCTTACTGTCGAAATGGGGCTATATTAGTGATACTACAGTGCTTACAATTTAACCCTGTGAGTGCCAGAGGGGTACACAACACATTGCTTTTTCAATGCGTTGTGTAGCCCTCTGGCACTCAAAGGGTTAAGTAAAGATAGAATAGTGGTGCCATAGAGCTTGCAAGGGAAATGGATTATGCTACTAGTGCAGCTATGTTTGGATTGTAGCTCTGCGGTATCACTTGCATTTAGATTCATTTCTTAAAGGGATAGTAACACTTCGTTTTAACTTTATTTTATTTTGTAGGCATTAAAAAACATGAAGAATGATGTAAGTCTTATCTCTCAAACCTTTATGGTTTATGAGATATTCACAAGCAAAGTTCCCCCTCCCGTCCCTTTTACCTAGTGTAAGCCATCTCTTCTCAGATGTGAATCAGGTTGTAAGACTAGACAGATAACAGAAGGGGACAATTTTCTTTGTATGAAAACAATGAAAGCCCTTCCCCCCTTGACAAGTTTTTCAGCTTTTTCCATTATCTTAATTGAAGATTGTCCCTCTCTGCAGTCTACCTGGGCACCTCCCTTCTGATCTGGTTGAACAGTGGGGGGATACTTTGTTTGTGAATATCTCTTAAACCATAAAGGTTTGAGAGATAAGACTTATATCATTCTTCATGTTTTTTTAATGCCTACAAAATAAAATTAAAACGAAGTATTACTATCCCTTTAAGGTCTGTGGTATCACTAGTGTAGCTCCATTTACAGCAGCAAGTGGGAGACTGAGTGAGGCACTGGCCCACCAGTCCAGACACATGGCCAGCCCAGGGTGCAATTGCCCCCCTGCCCCCCAGACCAGCCCTCCACTGCCTCTGTGAAAGTATTTTCATGTTAGGGGGCCCAAAAATTGCTTGCCACGGTGACCTCCAATGACTAGTTACACCACTTCCTTCAGAATTGCTCTTTTTCTTCTAAGTATATCAGCTGCACTAAGTCTCGATAACCTATATAAATTTATGCTTTTTCTAATGGTTATACTAAACATGACTGGTACAATATAATGAAAAATAAAACAGATACTCATTTTTGTTGCGGCACAGATTAATAATTTACAGGCCCAGGCTGAATTGAAGAGAAACATCCACAGGGAGGCAAAAATCAATAAACACAAAATGAAGGAAATTAAGGCCAGGAAAACAAGAGAAAATGCCCTGAAAAGTAATGAAGATGACGAATTTCTCACTGTAGAACATGACAAAACTTTCAATGTGGATGATGGTGAGTGTAAACCCCTAGGATTACAGAGGCATTTCTAACACGATGCAAAGCAATGCGGGAGAGACATCGATAGCATCTGAGGAGTATACATATAAATTTGATGTTTGGACCAAGAACCTTCAGGGTTACAAGCAGATTCAATTTACAAGGATTGGAAAGCCTTAGACATCACATATAAAGATTCTTCTGGTCATCTGAATTTCTAACTACAACAACCAGGCTGATGATCTTCTACTGGAGATGATAGAGTCAGCCGCAACGGCACAAGCCAAAATAAAAATGTAAAAAAGGGCACAAGGGCAAGCTTCGTAGAGGCCTTTAAGATTTTCTGGACACAGAAAGGCAATGGCTGTGTTTATTACATTAAGAATATTCATGAAGTTGTTGGGATTTCAGATCACCGAACATCTGCAGGCTTTCGGTTAAAGGGGAACTTTCACCTCTATAAGACTTTTTTGCATTTGCTTAAACTAGGGTGACCACATTTCCGTTCTGCCATTCCGGGACATGTGGTCACCCTACATGCGTACCGCATAATTTACCAATATCAGTGAAAACCACACACCCATATTAAGTAAATGTGTGCGTAATAACACATATTACATTCAAAGAATACTGCACAGCAGAATCAGCATGTTACCTCACTGGAGCAGCGCTATATCCGGGGCTCCTGCTCCCGCCCCTCCTATTCTCACGAGCTCAGTAACAGTTGCGCGCGACTCTTCCTCCTCCTCTGGCCACTGCTAAAGCCTTTTTGGTGGAAGAGTCCAAGTGGGTCAGTTCTCCCCACTGTGCTCTCTAACGGTACCGTTTATCTGTGTTCAGTTCACAGGCAGCTGCTGGATGCCGCCATGTTTGCTCCCCTCCCCGCACCTCCTGTCCCCAGCCTAGAAGTAGTGCGCAGGCGCACATAGAACCTAAACTCACTGACACTGATCACCCTCAGTAGATGTCAGGCGACTGTCAGCTGACTGGGGCTGTGCTTGACAGCTGAAAGCGTAGCTGAGGTGACCATTTTAGAATTGGGCATGACACAGATGACCTGCTGTTTGGTCCCGGTTGGCAGAATAGGGCTGAGGGACAGAGTGAGAGAGTGACTGTTTGTGCTGCTGTGTGGGTGGCTTGGCTTCATCCCGGGACACTTCATTGTCCCGGTGGGAGATGACCCGGGACGCGGGACATAGGCTTCAAATAAGGGACAGTCCCGGACATTCCGGGACCCATGGTCACCCTAGCTTAAACTATTACAATTATATTTGGATCTGTGTTTTTTTCTCTACTTGCATATTTTCTAATATATTTGATCTTTAAAGGGATTGTAATACTTAATTATTACTAATCCCTATATTAAAGACATATTAAAAATAAATGTATTGCCCCCAGTGTCTTCTCTCAAACCTTTGTGGTTTGAGAGATAATCACTCCTAAAGTTGCGCTCTCCCTCCACCTTCCCTGAAGTCAGCGTTGTAGCCGACTGCAGGGAAGTCTGTCGTACGACTGTCAGGCGGCTCTGCAGAAGAGCCGAGATCACGTTAATAAAAAATAATTCTTTCACTGGAATGGTCTCCTACGTGTGCTTGGTTTGAAAGCACACGTAGAAGACCGTTTTAGTGAAAGTTTTTTTTTTATTAACGCGATCGCGGCTCTGTTGCAGAGCGCCTGATGATCGTAAGACCAGATTTGCCTTCATTCAGCTACAACGCTGACCTTGGGGAAGGGGAGGGAGAGGGGAAATTTAGGAGCGATTATCTCTCAAACCATAAAGGTTTGAGAGATGACACTGGGGGCAATGTATTTATTTTTAATATGTCTTTAATATAGGGATTAGTAATAAATAAGTATTACTATCCCTTTAATGTAGACTTGTTCCTGGGCACTTCTGCATTCTGCAGTGTATATTCGGCACAGTGGCACAGGACTTCCCAGTTCTGTAATTTTTACTCCCTCCTAGTTTTTCCCAGGGAGCGAATTCACGCTTCCTTTTATAAGTGCGTTCATTTGGTCTATCGTTACAGCAAGATCCGTTTATCATTATACTGAGCTTGCAAGTCCTGCTTCGCTGTGCTGAAGTTACACTGTGCCACAGAATGCGGGAGTGCCCAGCATGAAGTCTATGTTAAAGATCAAATATATTAGAAATATGTAAGTAGAGAAAAATAAAACACAGATCCAAATATAATTTTAACAGCTTAAGCAAAAATCTTTTAGAGGTGAAAGTTCCCCTTTAAAGCCCTAAAAATTAAATAGGTTGATATAACTTTAAATGTCATGTACTTACAGATGACAAGTGTAAAATTAAACCTTTGAGTGCAAGCAATGCGTTGGATACCCCTCTGGTGTTCAAAGGGTTAATTTTGCAGCTGTTATATCCCAAAAATATAAACCTAAACTTCCTTTTTTAATGCATGTGTAAACTGGCCTACTCAGAGAGCATCTATTTTTGTTTGTGCTGTTTAAGATAAGAGATGGACAGTTAACCCTTTGTGGTTAGTGCCCACTGCTCTTGTACTGAGAAAGACTGCTATCTTATCTCACCACATTTACAGATATTCCTGGACAGTCACCTCAAGACTGCTGTGTTATCTGTAGCCTTGGGAAAGGCAGGAATGTTTGCCCCCTCAGAGCATATTTAAGACTATATTTTTGACCTCAGGATACAAATAGGGGATTTTTACAGACACCCCCCCCAGATTAACCCCTTGAGTGCCAGGTGCAAATGCTTTGTTTGCACCCCTCTGGCACCCAAAGGGTTAAGTCAGTAGTTGTTATTATTAGGAAGTGTTAGTGTTCCTTTAAATGAAAGTATGCAATATCAAAAATATATAAAATAGAGTTGACCGGAGGATTATCCAAATTATATTTATAAACACATTTTTATGACATGGACGGAACTGCATATGAGATAATAAATATTGCACATGAGTATTAACCCTGTGAGTGCCAGAGGGCAAGCAATGCGTTGCGTACCCCTCCGGCACCCGAAAGGTTAAAGACCAACGCACAAGGGAAAGTGTGAATGGTTTAACTCCATGGATGCTAGAGCCATCTCCAATTAATTGCTTTGCATAACAATCAAGGGGTTAAAATGACAGTCAACCTTTCTGACTGTGTATTCTGCAATTGCACAATATGTAAAGTTAACCCTTTGAGTACTAGAGAGGTACGGAATGCATTGCTTTGCAATGCGTACTGTACCCCTCCGGCACTCAAAGGGTTAAGTTGTCTATGCATTTTATTGTTATCGTCACCTATATCTTTACACTATTATTTCCTTTGCTGAGAGATATTAAAGGGATAGTAATGTCCAATAATAATTTTATCTTGTGTTGTAGATTAAAAAAAAAACATGTGGCACAGATCCCATCTCTCAAACCTTTATGGTTTGAGAGATATTCACCGCTAAAGTTCCCCTCTACCTCCCCTTCTCCTGACGTAAGTGCTCTACTGACAGCAGGAGATCCCGATGCTGGGACCAACAGGCAGCTCTTCAGCAGTGCGAAAATAGTGATATTTAAAAATAATTACTTCATTGGAACAGTCTACAAAGTGTCCCTGGTTTGCAGGCACACTTTGTAGACCGTTCCAATGAAGTAATTCTTTTTAAATCTTGCTCTTCCGGCTCTGCTGAAGAGCCTCCTCGTGTTGGCCGACATGGATCTCCTTCTGTCAGCTTTACAGCTGACATCAGGAGAAGAGGAACTTTAGCTGCAATTTTCTCTCAAACCATAAAGGTTTGCGAGATGGGATTTGCTCCACATGTATATATATTTTTTTTTAAATCTACAACACAGGATATAATTATAATTCTACATTACTAACCCAGGGCATTGGACACTCTCATTAGCTCTTCACTGTATTGATGCCCCCAAGAGTCATGGAGACAAAGTTTTGTCTCATGTAATGCTATGTTTGTCTGCTAAGGTTTTCTGATCTCCTCATTGTTGCTGGTGTACTTGCACTCCATGCCTTATCGGACAGCATACATTGATGAATGCTTTTTCCCTGGAGGTGTGAGAAGGTGCAATAGGAAGGAGGGCAGGGGGTACATATTATACAGTTTTGCACTGGCAGCCAGTTGCCTAGAGATGGCCATGACTGCACGGTACTACATTTTCAAATTCAGGATCATCAGTCTACTGTGGTTCACTTTTCAAAGGTCACATGCAAAACAGCGTGCAACCACAGCGTGCAACCACAGGGTGCATTCAGCATATCTCCCTGATTAACCCCATCGCAACAATTGACTTACCAGGTACGTCCAGCAAAAACTGTTACTTAGTGACAGAGGACGTACCTGGTAAGTCCCGGAAGTCCGGGTCTCTGTGCGGCTGCACGCCGTTCGGAGACTCCGGAATCGTTAAAAAAAAAAAAAAATGTACCACGGGCGTTAAGGTGACAGCCGCGTATGCACACGGCTGTCACTAAGGGGTTAAAAGGGCGCCATGTGAATCTCACTCTGTAGGAAAGAGCAAGATTTTCATGTCGCAGAATGAAATGTCGTCTCTCTTCTTCTTAGGTCTCCTTCCCTGCGCAAGCCAACAATGTGTGAAAGAAAAAAAAGTACCACAACAACGTATTGCCCCAGCTCTCTTGCCTTGTCAGCTCCTCTTTCCCGCAGTGTGTCCGGTGCCGTTCTGGTTACCTCATTCTCATCATGCTGAGTGACTCTCTCCCCTTCTCCCCTCCGCCATTGGCTGGCTGCGGATGATGGGAATTGTAGTCTCTAACACTTGAAGGCTCTGCCACAAAGTATAATTCTCTTGACAGGCGGAGCGGAGGGGAGAGAGATGCTCAACAAGTTGCGGATGAGGTGGATGGGGTAACCAGAACAACAAGTCCCAAATATAGTGCAAGATGATCAGTAAGATCAGGGTCTTCACCATAGTCCCTCTTCCAGACCATGATTTGCTCCCACTGTCCCTCACGTCTGTCTTTGACTTCAGGCTCGCAGAGAAGGGTGGATAGTTAGCTGGCCTGTCTGAGCAAGGTAATTGGGGATGGTGACTCACGAGTAGTGCATATGTGTGTCCTGCCAGTGGAAGTGAAAGAATGTCTGGAGGGCAGTGTATTGCACACTTCTCTGGTTAAGATTGCCATGAGCAGTGAGCAGAGCTTGAAGTCCTGTTGGGGTCCTGTTAGCAACTGTTTCGTCCGCCTCCATGGACATGACATTCAGGACTAATTGAAGGTATTATTTCTTGAATCTAGGAGCAAGGGCAAAGTCATAGGGGCCACTAGTTTTTTCTGGCCTTATCAAGGTAAGTAAGGAGTTATTATTAGGATATATTCATTCTACTTTAGGCTTATATCAGCTAGTAGTCTCATGCCTTAACATACAAATTATGTTTTTTTCAGGAGATGCTTGGCATTGGAATATTACAGACCCTCATAACTCAAGTGAGTGTCGAATGCAGAAGAACGGCAAGCTGGAAATGTGGTTTAAGGACTTCCAAGGTGGCCACAACATGTACAGTGACAGCTCAAGCAGTGACTCACTGGACAGTTTGATTAGAGAAGATACAATGAGACATCATAGACCTGCTTTAATCCGAACAAAAACCGAGAAAATACCAACCTTTGATGAGTTTTTTGATGATGAATTATAAGTTTAGAGTACTCTGGATTTGTGTTTGCATTATAGACCTGAAATCTCTGTTTATTTGTGTGAGTTAAGTAGACAAAAAGAGAAATTGAAATCCTATACCCCTTTGCATTTAGAGATGCAGTTAGAGTTACAGATTGAACATCCCTTAACCCTTTGACTGCCAGTGGGGGTAAGGAACGCATGCGTTGCGGTCCATACCCCTCTGACACTCAAAGACTTGGCAAAGTAATTCTGAATACCAAATGGGTGCCCAACCCTATGGCATTCAAATGGTTAAAGTGGATTAAGTCTTGTTTAGTGTCAGATGGTGTTAAAGTGTAAGTAGTGTCCTAAAATGTAACTTTTATTAGTACTTTCCTGTTATCCGGAACCATTTTCAAAACTAATTCCTCTTGTTGTTAGTGTCTGACAGAATCTACTTTACACACTAACCTCGTTTACACAAAAAAAATTATTAAAAATATAATAATAAAGATTTTGTTTAAAAATGTTTGAAAAATGTTTTGAAAATGGTTCCAGGTAACAGGAAATTACCCTTTTATTCATACTACTAAAAGCTCTTCAGTACCTTTTATTAAAAGAATAGTAATGTTTCACAAAAACAGCAGCTCCAATTAATATTCATATTATTTGGGCCATGGAGAGTGTTATTTCAGTACTGTCAGAGTTGTAGTTCAAGGGTAATTGAATGATAAAGTATCCCCCTCACGCCCCTTTTACATAGTGTAAGCCGCTTCCCCTCAGATGTGGAATCTGGTCACAGCAAGGGACAATCTTCTTACTGTGAACATGAAGAAAACCCTGCCCCCCTTGACAGGTTTTTCCTTATGCTCACTGAAGATTGTCCCTCTCTGTGATCCATCCAGACAGTCTTGTTGCTCTGAGGTGAGCAGTGTTATACTAGGTAAAAGGGGCAGGAGGGGGATTCTTTATCATTCAGTTTACTCTTGAACTACAACTCTGACAGTATTGAAATAACACTCTCCAAAGTCCAAATACTATGAAGATTAATTGGAGCTGCTTTTATTGTGAAACATTTCTATCCCTTTAATAAGGCTCTGAACCCACTAAAGCCATAGGATTTGTCAGGCGGGCAGATGGGAAGCCCGGTTAAAGTCTAAACTGCTGCCCAGTTGTGCCACAGCAAAACCCCCCAACAGGCCCTCAGCTCATTACCGAATGCCCAACCACTCAGACTGCTTCTGATGGCACCGATATATACTACATTTGTACAACGGGATTAAAAAAATGTATTATCTTAAAGTCAATCTGTGTAATTCTTGAAGGTTGAGATGAGAGTTGCACCATTCAGATATTCTCCCAGCAGCCCCATAGGTCCCCTCTCAGATCAGCCATGCTGCAGATTGACTGTTCCTGCATTAACATTGTAAAGCGGCAGCTTGCTGAACCTTGGTGCACTCATATGTGATGAATAGTTCAAATGAATGGCCCCATAGGCCACCAGCATAACTTTCTGCACAGGTACCATAACCAATGCATTATTCTTACATTGAAATCACCCATGTGAAAGGTGCCTAAAAAAAGAGAGGAAGAACAATCTCAAAAGAGAAAAGGAAGAAGGAATAAGAGAGAAAAAAAAGAGGAAGACGTGAGTGATAAATGGAGACTCTGGAAGAGAGAGAGCTAGCGTGAGTGATAAGAAAGCCAGCTGTTTGTTTTGACAGCCGGCAGGTGATACAGAAGAGAAATGAGTTGGGGGTGGCTGCTTTGAAGAAGGAGAGAAAGAACTAGTTGCTGGAATGTTTAGGTTAGTAATGTTTTCTATTGATAAAAAGTAACATTGTAGATGTAGATATTAAAATAATAATTTGATGACAGTCTAATCTCTCAAACCTTTATGGTTTGTGAGAGATATACAGTGATACGTTTGCCCCTCCCTCTCCTTTAACAGACGTCAGCTGTAAAGCTGATAGAAGATTTGAGTTGTGTGACGAGGCGCCTTTTCAGCAGAGCCGAAATATATAGCAATCTAAAAAGAAATACTTCATTGGAACGGTCTACAAAGTGTGTCTGGTTTGCAAGCACACTTTGTAGACAGTTCCAATGAAGTAATTCTTTTTAGATTGCAGTATTTCGGCTCTGCTGAAGAGCTGCCTGCCGGTACAGGGACCAGGATCTTCTTCTGTCAGCTTTACAGCTGACGTCTGTGAAAGGGGCTGGGGGTGGGGTGGAGAACTTTATCACCTTATATCTCTCAAACCATAAAGGTTTGAGAGATCGGACTGGCATCAATGGATTTATTTTTTGAATATCTACAATATTACTCTTTATTAATAAAATACATTACTAACCCTTTAAACCCCTGTATGCTAGTGGTATATGCATTCAAGGGGTTACGCTTCTCTTTCATGTTTTCTTGATATTGGCCTTACACCACTTCAACTAACTAAACACTGTACTTAATGACTTATGTGCACAAAGATAAGCGGAGTATTTCTGGGCCAATTCAACAGTATTATGGGGACAAATAAAAAAGGCCATTGGTTTAAATTGAACTGTTAATCCCCTAGACTAGGGCTGTCGAAGTTCAGTCCTCCAGGGCCACCAACAGGCCAGGATATAAGGATTTCCCTGATTAATCACAGGTGAGGTAATCAGTGGATCATTCATTGTGACTGACTCACATGTGATTAATCAGGGAAATCCTTACATCCTGGCCTTTTGGTGGCCCCTGAGGACTTAACGTGGACAGCCCTGCACTAGAGGTCTCCAATGCATTGAAAAACAATATTTATTACTGTAACTATTACAATCTCAATCTCACTGCTCAATGTGTCAGTCATTTTCATCAGACTCCTGTGGCCAGACAGTGAAAGGGTTAACTTCTGTTTAATCTCGAAATGAAACCACCGTTTTTAAGAAGTCATTGTTATTAAAGTCGACCTATCTTCTTGAATTATTTTACATATTTGAAAACTGCATCCAAAACTGCTATTGTGTCGTGTTAAAGTCCAGCAGATATATTTCTGTGCATTCTGTGTATTCCTGGTGCAGCACAGTGCTTAACCCCTTAACAACACTTGACGGTCATAGTACGTCATGGGTCTATCTTGGTTAGCGACCCATGACGTACTATGACCGTCATGGAATTCCGGGCTCCCCCCGCGGCTGCACGCCGTTCAGGGAGTCCGGAACTGGAATTTGGAAAAAAAAAATGCTCCATGGTCCTTAAGTGACCGTGATGCGCTGATCGGCCGGTCGTTAAGGGGTTAATTAGCATATGAAATGTCACTGGTACTTTACACATACTGCAGTTAGCATACATTAGCATAGGGTAAGAAGTTCGAATATCTCCTTAACTCTACATTTACTGGTCTTTTAGCTAACATGACAAATAGGCAGTTTTTAATGAAGTTTTGAAATATACAAACTTGAATCAAGGTGACAGGTCCACTTTGTATAACAATGAATTACTAAGTAAGTACTAAATAAATAAACTGACCACTAGCATGAGGCCAAGAAAGAAAATATATGTTAAAGTGGAACTTTCACCTTAATGCCATACCGCCCAACATTTCAAATGGCCAAAGAGGGACACTTCTGTTTTAGGGGGTGTTGCTGGGGGGGAGTGGCTGGTAGGCGGGGGGTATTTCATGACCTATTGACACCTCTTTGTGTAACTGAATAGATGATTTAGAACAAGACCAAAGTGTTAACCACACAGACTAATTTATATATACACATACTAAAGTGTATACAAACATTAATGTGAGTTGTATTGCTGGGGAACAATTTAATACACTAATATACACACCACACAGTCTGATCTCCTACAAAGAGGGACACCAGGGTGGGAAAGAGGGACAGAGGGATTTGTTTCAAAAGGAGGGACTGTCCCTCCTAAAGAGGGACACTTGGAAGGTATGCCTTAATGCAAGTTTGAACACTGCGTTATATTACACAAAAGTCCAGCAAATGTACAGTTCAGGAGATATTCACACTTATTTCAAATGTTAATGTGTGTTAATTGTTGCACTGTGTGGCATCAATGATTTTTTATATGCTAATTAAGCTAATCAATTATTATATGCTAATCAAGCTAATCAATGATGTTTTATTTGCTAATTAATCCTTTTGAGTGATGTGTAACATGCTAATGAAGGTTTCAATGACATTTCATATGCTAATGAAGCTTTGTGCAGTACCAGGAAATGTTCACTTTCACTTTGCCCAGAAATAAAAGTGTGAATGTCTCCTAAACTAGACATCTGCTGGACTTTTGGCTAACATGACGTATACATAGCTGGGAACTCTCCGGTTTGCCCCGGAGGCTCTGCTTTACCGGGTCTCTTCGGGACAGAGGCTGAGTCTCTGGATGGGCGGAGTTTCTACTGATAATCTGGCCAATTCAGTCTTTACCACTGTGTTCCTCCTTCCCTAGCTCATTTGTGTTGTTTGTGTTACCCCCTGCCATCCCCTGCACATGTTAAGCCCCACCCCTTTTTGACGAGATTTGCAACATTATTCTCACCCCTTCAGCAGCACAGGACACCCCTCCGGGGAGATAGCACTTTGAAGTTCCCAAGTATGGACATATAAGCAGCTTTTAATGCAGTTTTCAAATATGTCAACTTGAATTAAGGTGAAAGTACCACTTTAACATACTGGCTTCTACTAGTGAATTGCTCCTACACCCATGTCTGATATTAACAGCATTATAAATGTACCTCTGGTGGTGAAAGGGTTCCCCCCAGAGCTTCTTGTTTCCCAGAAATAGTTTTGTGAGCTCCAGAGAGGCAGCTAATCAATGAAGGAATATGTTTCTATAGCACCACAAGTGTATGCAGCACTTTACAATTTAAATGATTTCTATTGGCTGTTGTGAACACACCCACTTGCATATAGGCATGAGGCGCTTGCAGCTTCCAGTCCTTTAGAAGGTGGGTCAAGTAGCTTGGAGTGGATTTGTATAATTAGGCCTGTAAATGCTGCCAATCCCAGAAGCTGGAGTGGTTTTCATTAAATTAAAATTTCATTTAATTTCATTAAATTCATTGTCTTTTAACCCTTTGAGTGCCAGAAAGGTATGCGTTGGCTACCTCTTTGGCACTGAGAGGGTTAAATAGTCTGTCTTGTAATGTGACACCTCATTCTTTATCCTTAAGTTCAGTTCATTGCAATAACACTAATGGAACATGCCTGGAGAAAGCCCAGCAGGCTGCGTGAAGGAATCATTTCTTTGCACAGAGATGAACAGAGCCACATGTACAAACAAGGAACCCATTAGCAGTGGTTCTCATAGACATAAATCTTTATGTGTATAAAACTACATTGAGATTCAGAAGCTGTGCCCCCAAGCTTTAGGACAAAAAAAAGGTGTATGAAGGGGTGACTCTGTGATGACTCTGAAACCACATTAGGAATGCAGGGCCCAATCTATTGCATACAGTACCCAATAGGTAGACTATGAAGCTAAAATGGACAGGTTTTCAGTTTCTGTCAAACTCTAAATAATCAGATCATGGGCAGCTTCTTGGAAGCTGAAGAGGTGCAATTCTGGAACAAATCCGGAGAAATAAAAACTATCCACAATTTCCCAAATATTTAAATGACAATTTTAAAAGGATAGTAATTTTCACAAAAACAGCAGCTCCTATTAATTCTCATAGTATTTGAGCCATAGAGAGTGTTATTACAATACTGTCAGAGTTGTAGTTTAAGAGTAATTGAATGATAAAGTATCCTCCTCCTGCCCCTTTTACCTAGTCTAAGCCACCTCCCCTCAGATGTGGAATCTGGTCTCTTGACCGGACAGGTCACAGCAAGGGACAATCTTACTGTGATCATAAGGAAAACCTTGCCCCCTTGACATGTTTTTCAGGTTTTTCCTTATGATCACTGAAGATTATCCGTCTCTGTGATCCATCCGGATATTCTTGCTGCTCTGAGGTGAGCAGTATTACATCAGTAAAAGGGGCGGGAGGGGGATACTTTATCATTCAATTACTCTTAAACTACAACTCTGACAGTATTGAGATAACTCTCTCCATGGCCCAAATACTATGCAGATTAATTGAAGCTGCTTTTATTGTGAAACATTACTATCTCTTTAACTCTTTGAGTACCAGAGAAATACCCAAAACATTTTAAACCCCTTGCATGTAATGGTTCATTTGGTATGCTAAACAATTGACTCACTTTTGTCTTTGTATATATGGCCTGGTGTGTATATACAGCCTTTGGCGCGTGATGAATGAAAAATCTTTTAAGCATCTACAAACGCTAAAAAAACCCTGCTAAATAGATAATATTTGCCTTGATTTTAGAAATACCCAATGTTTACATGTTTTTCTAATGTTTTTGTCAAGTTATATGGCAATAACTAAAAGCAGCAAAAATTGAGGTGTCTTAAAACGTTTGACCTCTAGTGTATGTTACACATTTTTAGAAAACAATAGTTTAAGAGATATTTAGCTTTATTTATTTGTCTGTGCACATTCAACAGTACTGGCAGTATGTCAGATACTAACATTCCACACTGCTCTCCCTCCTGCCAGCCAGATACTAACATTCCACACTGCTCTCCCTCCTGCCAGCCAGATACTAACATTCCACACTGCTCTCCCTCCTGCCAGCCAGACAATAACCTTCCACACTGCTCTCCCTCCCAGCCAGATGCTAACATTCCACACTGCTCTTCCTCCTGCCAGCCAGATACTAACATTCCACACTGCTCTCCCTCCTGCCAGCCAGACAATAACCTTCCACACTGCTCTCCCTCCCAGCCAGATGCTAACATTCCACACTGCTCTTCCTCCTGCCAGCCAGATACTAACATTCCACACTGCTCTCCCTCCTGCCAGCCAGATACTAACATTCCACACTGCTCTCCCTCCCAGCCAGATGCTAAGATTCCACAATGCTTTCTCACCCACTTGCCACTCCTTGCCAGCCAGATGTTAGCATTACACACTGTTCTCCCTCCCAGCTGCAACTCTCGGCCAGCCAGATACTAACATTCCACACTGCTCTCCCAACTCATTGCCACTCACTTATATTCCACATTGCTCTCCCACCCATTTGCCACTCCCTGCCAGAAAGTAACATTCCACACTGCTCTCCTTCCAACCAAATACTAACAGTCAACTGTTCTCCCCCCCACTTACCACTCTGTGCCAGCTAGGTACCAACATTCCACACTACACTTCCTCACACCTACCACTTTTGTCATTGTGCATATGGCCCAAGTGAAAAAAGCCACAAGTGATAACACAATCATTCCTCTCTCCCTCTATATATTTATTTATCTAACAACCATTCACGTACATCTGTTGGCTATTATGTGTATTTGTTCACTAGAGACCGATAAACCTCTTTACAGAGCCCAGGTTGATCTAAACAAATAACTGATTAAAAAATACATTCAGACATAAGGTGATGACACATTCTTCATTGGAAACTAGATAAAAAGTAGTATCCAAAAATCAAATACCTTGTAGAATTGTATTAATTAGCCATTAACAAATGCGCAGAGTACATACAAGACCTTGGAAAATACTAATTACTGTTTGAATTTGCTTCCATTGTCCTTGAAATGAATGTGACTACCCACGTTTTACACATCTAAAGAACAGGAATCACCGAGGGTACTATAAAGAAAATTGATTATACAAGACTACAGCAAATAATTAAAATAAATGAGCACCGGGTTAGTCTCTGCAGGCCCCATTTAACAAGGCTCACAAGCTCAGGTGTGCTCTGGAGTAATTTGAATTGAACAGTTGGACATCCCAGCATTGGAAAAAGTGTTTTTTGTGTTGACATTCTAACCTGCAGTAAGAAGGTTAAAGGGTTAAAGTTTAAAAGGTTGTGTTTTTCTCTGGGAGTGTGTGTAATTAATTAATTAAGGGTGGGGTTTGTGAACAATCCCCTGTGTAGGCCTGTATAAATCTAGGTACAGGACTCACAGATCTTGCTCACAAGCTCAGGTGTGCTCTGGAGTAATTTGAATTGAACAGTTGGACATCCCAGCATTGGAAAAAGTGTTTTTTGTGTTGACATTCTAACCTGCAGTAAGAAGGTTAAAGGGTTAAAGTTTAAAAGGTTGTGTTTTTCTCTGGGAGTGTGTGTAATTAATTAATTAAGGGTGGGGTTTGTGAACAATCCCCTGTGTAGGCCTGTATAAATCTAGGTACAGGACTCACAGATCTTGCTCACAAGCTCAGGTGTGCTCTGGAGTAATTTGAATTGAACAGTTGGACATCCCAGCATTGGAAAAAGTGTTTTTTGTGTTGACATTCTAACCTGCAGTAAGAAGGTTAAAGGGTTAAAGTTTAAAAGGTTGTGTTTTTCTCTGGGAGTGTGTGTAATTAATTAATTAAGGGTGGGGTTTGTGAACAATCCCCTGTGTAGGCCTGTATAAATCTAGGTACAGGACTCACAGAGCTTGCTCACAAGCTCAGGTGTGCTCTGGAGTAATTTGAATTGAACAGTTGGACATCCCAGCATTGGAAAAAGTGTTTTTTGTGTTGACATTCTAACCTGCAGTAAGAAGGTTAAAGGGTTAAAGTTTAAAAGGTTGTGTTTTTCTCTGGGAGTGTGTGTAATTAATTAATTAAGGGTGGGGTTTGTGAACAATCCCCTGTGTAGGCCTGTATAAATCTAGGTACAGGACTCACAGAGCTTGCTCACAAGCTCAGGTGTGCTCTGGAGTAATTTGAATTGAACAGTTGGACATCCCAGCATTGGAAAAAGTGTTTTTTGTGTTGACATTCTAACCTGCAGTAAGAAGGTTAAAGGGTTAAAGTTTAAAAGGTTGTGTTTTTCTCTGGGAGTGTGTGTAATTAATTAATTAAGGGTGGGGTTTGTGAACAATCCCCTGTGTAGGCCTGTATAAATCTAGGTACAGGACTCACAGAGCTTGCTCACAAGCTCAGGTGTGCTCTGGAGTAATTTGAATTGAACAGTTGGACATCCCAGCATTGGAAAAAGTGTTTTTTGTGTTGACATTCTAACCTGCAGTAAGAAGGTTAAAGGGTTAAAGTTTAAAAGGTTGTGTTTTTCTCTGGGAGTGTGTGTAATTAATTAATTAAGGGTGGGGTTTGTGAACAATCCCCTGTGTAGGCCTGTATAAATCTAGGTACAGGACTCACAGAGCTTGCTCACAAGCTCAGGTGTGCTCTGGAGTAATTTGAATTGAACAGTTGGACATCCCAGCATTGGAAAAAGTGTTTTTTGTGTTGACATTCTAACCTGCAGTAAGAAGGTTAAAGGGTTAAAGTTTAAAAGGTTGTGTTTTTCTCTGGGAGTGTGTGTAATTAATTAATTAAGGGTGGGGTTTGTGAACAATCCCCTGTGTAGGCCTGTATAAATCTAGGTACAGGACTCACAGAGCTTGCTCACAAGCTCAGGTGTGCTCTGGAGTAATTTGAATTGAACAGTTGGACATCCCAGCATTGGAAAAAGTGTTTTTTGTGTTGACATTCTAACCTGCAGTAAGAAGGTTAAAGGGTTAAAGTTTAAAAGGTTGTGTTTTTCTCTGGGAGTGTGTGTAATTAATTAATTAAGGGTGGGGTTTGTGAACAATCCCCTGTGTAGGCCTGTATAAATCTAGGTACAGGACTCACAGAGCTTGCTCACAAGCTCAGGTGTGCTCTGGAGTAATTTGAATTGAACAGTTGGACATCCCAGCATTGGAAAAAGTGTTTTTTGTGTTGACATTCTAACCTGCAGTAAGAAGGTTAAAGGGTTAAAGTTTAAAAGGTTGTGTTTTTCTCTGGGAGTGTGTGTAATTAATTAATTAAGGGTGGGGTTTGTGAACAATCCCCTGTGTAGGCCTGTATAAATCTAGGTACAGGACTCACAGAGCTTGCTCACAAGCTCAGGTGTGCTCTGGAGTAATTTGAATTGAACAGTTGGACATCCCAGCATTGGAAAAAGTGTTTTTTGTGTTGACATTCTAACCTGCAGTAAGAAGGTTAAAGGGTTAAAGTTTAAAAGGTTGTGTTTTTCTCTGGGAGTGTGTGTAATTAATTAATTAAGGGTGGGGTTTGTGAACAATCCCCTGTGTAGGCCTGTATAAATCTAGGTACAGGACTCACAGAGCTTGCTCACAAGCTCAGGTGTGCTCTGGAGTAATTTGAATTGAACAGTTGGACATCCCAGCATTGGAAAAAGTGTTTTTTGTGTTGACATTCTAACCTGCAGTAAGAAGGTTAAAGGGTTAAAGTTTAAAAGGTTGTGTTTTTCTCTGGGAGTGTGTGTAATTAATTAATTAAGGGTGGGGTTTGTGAACAATCCCCTGTGTAGGCCTGTATAAATCTAGGTACAGGACTCACAGAGCTTGCTCACAAGCTCAGGTGTGCTCTGGAGTAATTTGAATTGAACAGTTGGACATCCCAGCATTGGAAAAAGTGTTTTTTGTGTTGACATTCTAACCTGCAGTAAGAAGGTTAAAGGGTTAAAGTTTAAAAGGTTGTGTTTTTCTCTGGGAGTGTGTGTAATTAATTAATTAAGGGTGGGGTTTGTGAACAATCCCCTGTGTAGGCCTGTATAAATCTAGGTACAGGACTCACAGAGCTTGCTCACAAATAGAGCGTGCTCTTTCCTAAGTGCTCTGTAATAAGTGTACAGTTTGTGAAACACAGCAGTTGGTGAAACAGAGGAGGTAGTGCAACACAGGTAAATTAATTGCTTACATTTTAGGAACTCACATTTGCACCATACAAGATGAGCAAGATTGGAGATCTCACTCAGTGCACATCATGCCATATGTATGCATGCTTGGAACAGCAGTTCCAGGGTCCATACCGCTGTAGCAAATGTGAGCAAGTGGCCCTTCTAGAAGCTCAGATTGGAGCTCTAGAGAGTCATATTGCAACACTGAGAGATATTGACAACCTTGAGAGGAGTCTCTTGCTAACGGAGCAGAGTCTAGCTGGGTCACCTAGCAAAGAGGGAGGAGATCAGCTAGAAGGGAACCAGGCACATAGCTGGGTGACAGTTAGAAGTGGTTGCAGTGGGGGAGGGAAGAGGAAGAGGGCAGCCAGTCCTGAGTTTTTCCATCCAAACAAATTTGCTCATTTAAGTGAAGATGTTGGGAAGGCAAACCCAGAGGTGGAATTGCTGGAGAGGACTGTTCTCCCTAACAGCCGGGAGAACAGCTCCTCTAGCACAGAGGGGATCCAGAGGAAAGTGAAGCCTAGGCAGGTTGTGGTGGTAGGGGACTCTATTATTAGGAGAACAGATAGGGTAATCTGTGGCTCTGATCGCAGCAACCGAATGGTTTGCTGTCTCCCGGGTGCCCGGGTTCGGCATGTTGCAGACAGGGTGGACAGATTATTGGGAGGGGCTGGAGAGGATCCAGCTGTCTTGGTGCATATTGGTACCAATGACAAAGTTAGAGGAAGGTGGAGAGTCCTAAAAGGTAATTTTAGGGATTTAGGCAGTAAGATTAGGAACAGGACCTCCAAGGTAGTATTCTCAGAGATACTACCTGTGCCATGCGCTACGCCAGAGAGACAGCGGGAGATTAGGGAGCTCAATGCATGGCTGAAGTCTTGGTGTAAGAAGGAGGGCTTTGGGTTTTTAGAGCACTGGGCTGATTTTGCTTTGGGGTACAATCTCTATAGCAGGGATGGATTGCACCTGAATGCAAGAGGGTCTCGAGTGCTTGGGGAGAGGATTACTAGACGGTTGGAGGAGATTTTAAACTAGGAAGGGGGGGGGAGGGGCAATAAATACTGGGATAGATAGTATAGAAAGGGAAGGCGATGTAGTTAATAACCAGGTGGAGGATCTGGGGGCGGGGTTAGTACAGATGATAGGGAGAAGACTATAAGCCACAACAAAATTAAATCACAAATGGAACACAGCAGTGGCATAAATTGTATGCTTGCAAATGCCAGAAGTTTAACTGGTAAAATAGGGGAACTGGAGCTGGTAGCTGAAATTGAAAACTATGACTTGATAGGCATAACAGAAACATGGTGGGATGACACACATGATTGGGCAATCAATTTAGAGGGCTACATGTTATTTAGAAAAGATAGGTCAAGCAAAAGAGGGGTGGGGTCTGTCTGTATATCAAACCAGCATTATTGCCTCAATTGAGGAAGATATATGTGATGACAGTAGTGAACATGTGGAATCCCTGTGGGTTGAAATAGTCACTGGGGATAAAACTGCCCAGAAAATATTAGTGGGTATTTGTTATAACCACAAACATTGGTGACCTTGTAGAATACAGCTTTGATTGTTATTGCTTATAATTTGAGTGTTATAGTTGTTGGTTTGTATTTGTTATGTTTTGGTTTGATTAGTATCTGAGTTATGCTGGATGTTATGGTTTGGTATTGTATTTGTTTGTATATATTGATGAAGATAATTGGTTGATTGGAGGTGGGGTTGTTAGGTAATTTGTTAGTGAGAGTTATGATATTTGTTTAGTATGGTTGTGGTAATTTATGGGTTATGGTGTGTTGGTATTTTTTTATTGGTGTTGTGTGAATATTTTATAGGTTGGTGTTTTTGATTAGGGTGATGGGTTGGATGAAAGTGGAGAGGGTAGGGGTTTTTTTGTGGATGGTTTTTATATGTTGGTTTTGGTTGTAAGGTTTTTTTATGGATTTTTGTATATGTTTTGGGTTAAAGGTGGGTTTATTTGTATTTTTTATTTGTTTTTTTGGGGAGTTAATGTTTGGTTGTATGTTTGTTTGTTATTGTTGAGATGGGTTTATGTATTTGAGGTGTGATATGATGGGGATGTTGTTATTTTTGGATTATTTTAAGGTTTTTGAGTGTTTTGGTAGTTAGGTGTTGTTTTTTTGTGGAGTTGTTATTTTGATTAAATTTTTTTGGAGGGTTTGTATGTTGGATTTTTGGTTTGGAGGTGTTGGTGGAAGGGGTAGGTTTAGGGTTGGGATTTGGTATGTGTTGATGTGTGGGGTTTGTTGGGAGGGGAGGAGGGGGGTAATTGTTGTAATTGGGTTATT
>CM074728.1:85089352-85104352 GCA_037306005.1 Rhinophrynus dorsalis
CAAGGAAATGCACAGGTCCTGGACTGTTAGTGGGCCCTGAGCGCACAGTTTGGGAATCATGCTTAGTTGCCCATTAACCAGCTGAGGATGATGGGAGTCATGATACAATAGTAGCAGAACAGACCCAGGACCAAGACCCTGGGTTACATCACATAAAACAAATTACATATAATTAAATGAGAGGTAGCATCTAGTAATATCACCTACTTACCTTACTTTGACCAGAAAATCCTAATAGTCCTTGTGAATTTTGATCTTCTGCCTTTGTTCAAGAGAAAACACAATCACTTTATGTACTCCCATATCTAGATCTTATTCCTAACAAGTATCACATGTTGGGCTAAAACTATTTTTCTTCTGGTTGATTACAACCATCATTTCCTAATCTATTTACTTGGCAGTAACATATTACATGCTAAAACGAGAAGCTAATTAATATTACAAGCATATTCTAATCTTTATAGAATTTTCTAAAATGTGCGAAACCCTTTTTTTATAACTTTCATATATTTTCAAAGTCTATATAATACATTTGTGTGATATTTACATGTGTGAAAAAGAAAGCCTGTCTCCAGGAAAGAATCCAAAGCTTACAATACATTGCATTCCCAGAATCCACTGTGGCAACATGTCAACTAAAGTATATGCTGAAAGAGATAGTAATGTTTCATAATAAAAGCAGCTCTAATTAATCATCATAGTATTTGTATTTTGAAGAGTGTTATTTCAATTCGGTCAGAGTTGTAGTTCAAGAGTAATTCAATGACAAAGGGTCCCCCTCCCGCCCCTTTTACTGATGTAACACTGCTCAGCCAGAGCAGAAGGGAGGTGCCCAGGTAGATTGCGGAGAGGGACAATCTTTAATTAAGATAAGGGAAAAAGCTGAAAAACTTGTCAAGGGGGGCAGAGCTTTCATTGTTCTCATAGGAAGAAGATTGTCCCCTTCTGTTATCTGTCTGGTCTATGGACTGGATTCCACATCTGAGAAGAGATGGCTTACACTAGGTAAAAGGGGCAGGAGGGGAAACTTTGCTTGTGAATATCTCTCAAACCATAAAGGTTTGAGAGATAAGACTTATAACGTTTTTCATGTTTTTTTAATGCCTACAAAATGAAATAAAGATAAAATGAAGAATTACTATCCCTTGAAGTCACTTTTTAGATTCCAAACCCATATAAATATGTGTACTTTAGCTTATTCTTGATATTTTAAAAAACTAAATTAAGCCCATGCGTTGGAGAAGTCACTAGCATCTAAGGGGTTTAACCCTTCTGATTCTCAACGGGTTAACATTGGGATTTTTGTTTGATTTGTTTGTTTTATTTTAACATGAAATATACAAAATGTTTGCACACTTTTAAAAATGTTCGTAATGATCCAAGACCTATTTGACAAAAACAATGACAATTTATAATTTGTGTTTTAGAATAGGACATAGGGTAACATTTCATTTTCTGAATGCGATATTTGGAAATACATAGCAGAACTGCTCGCCGTGAAGTGTAAATAATGGCTTATTGTTATCTGAATGTAGATATTATATATTCAGAATTGTGTGTTTGAATTCATAAACCAAAGAAGAGGAATTCATTGGCAGCCTGTAGCTGAGAAAAGCATCTGAATATATTTCATGGGTAAGATCTCGCTTCCCGTCCTTGTATCCTTAATAGTCTAAAATGTGTTTTTTTTTGTCTGGAAATAAATTCATAAAATGCAGGAGATATTGAAGGGTAAAATAATGCTAAATACATCTAGATGTGTAACGTGTGACTATAATGAAAATCAGAGCATTCTTTTGTGTAGGGAACTGAAGGTAATTTAACCCCAGCCCTTTAGAAGCTTCACAAATCAATGCCTCATTCACATCTATTGATCAGTAATAAATTAATTAGACTTCAACGCTTATGGCACTTGATAAGACAACTTGTTAATTTAGCAAATGATAATGTTTTCCCTAAAGCGCCAAATACCCTCATTCCTGGAAATGACATTTTATCGCCTCCTTGCTTTGAAATATCAGATTTATGTTTTATTTATAACAACAATTTGGCTGGGCCTCATATTAAATTGCTCTGTTTGCATATTCCTTGGCAACAAAAACAACAGTTGACTTACCACCAACTACACTAAGAGGCTGTTATTTTAATTTTCTTAAAGGGACACTAATGTCCAATACAAAATTGTTCTTGTTTTGTAGAGTTTAAAAAAAATAAATTGTGTGGCACAAATCCTATCTCTCAAACCTTTACGGTTTGCGAGATATTCACATCTAAAGTTCCCCGTCAGCGCTTTGCTGACGGCAGGAGATCCCAGTCCTGAGACCAGCCGAAGGCTCTGTAGCAAAGCCGAGATAGCGATATTGGAAAATAATTACTTCATTGGAATGGTTTACAAAGAGCCGGCGGATCTTCAGCAGAGCTAAAATACAGGTCTTTAAAAAGAATTACTTCATTGGAATGATCTACAAAGTGTGCCTGATTTGCAAGCACAGTTTGTAGACTGTTCCATTGAAGTAGTTCTTTTTAAATTTTGGTTCTGCTGAAGAGCCTCCTCGAGTTGGCTGATTCGAATCTCCTGCTGTTAGCTTGAGAGCTGACATCAGGAGAGGGGGATCTTTAGATGAGAATATCTCTCAAACCGTAAAGGTTTGATAGATGGGATTTGTGCCACATAATTTATTTTTTAAAACGCTACAAAACAAGAACAATTTTTAATTGACATTACTGTTACTTTAAGGACATATTTCAATATTTTCCTGTACAAGAGCTCTAACCATTATTTTTATGGTTATATAGTTTATAGTTCTGAGTTTAAGTACTGTTTCACAAAGATGACTGAAATGTAGCAGCATCACTTCCTTTTACATCTTTTCCACTGCAATCCAGATGCATCAGGAAGGCAAGGATAATGGCTGGATCGTGTGAGGCCCAGTCAAATGTTATTGGCTGATGCCCTTGTAGGTCAGCCATTCAGTGAAGTTACGGAGAGTATTGCAACCTCCACTGTAGTTTATGTGAAAGATCTGCCTGTGGCCCCATAGGTCTGTTACAACTTTACTGTGTTTGTACATATACATAATAAAGATAATAAAGATGCAGCATGATGGATCTTGATTCATTCACAATAGTCTCCCATGCGAAACGCACAAAAAGCCACAGCTTACCTTTTTGCATCAGCAACATCGATAAATCCTCATAATGGCTGCCATCAACGAGTTACAGGCAGTATCCACCTATCGGTCCCAGCCAAGAAGGGGGCCCAACTCCTTGATTAGACACAGAGGCCCCTGCAGCCACAGTGATGCTGGGGCTGCTGTGTCAAAATGAGCCCCCAGATGATTAGACTGGCCCAAATGGATTCTGTAGGATCTCCTGCTGGGCCTCCTTTTTAAGTATATTCTGTATGTAACGTAGGTAGTGTCCTCTGTTTCCTACCATACCGTATAGTGGAACAGTTCTACAATCTCCATCCTGACATGAGTGTCCGAGTTGCAGTGCAATTACATGGGGTGCGGCGGCTCTGGCTTTACGTTTATACTGGGCCCCAAGATTTCTGTTGGCAGCCCTGCTCCCCATCTCTGCATTGATGTTGACATTGAGAAAGGAGCATAAGGCCAATATACACAAAACAAAAAGCGGAGCAGATCTAGGACAGTTGAAAGACAGGAAGCAAAAATTCCCACTGGTTTAATAATGTTTTTAACCCCTTAAATGCTGAAGACCTCTCCAAAACATCCTATATAATAATTCGCTAAATCGTGTGTAACGCCGCGACATGCGCAGTAGACACTGCTGCGCGTGCTGCAGTCATGCGCAGTAGAGGCTGCCCGTGCCATGGCTGATACAGAGCTAGGCGCTCCGAAAGAGCGTCCAGCTCTGTATCAGCCGTTGTGCGGGCAGTTTCTACTGCATGTGACTGCCCCGAGACCGGGTGGCAGTGGCACTGTGGCCCGTGTAATGGGCTGTTCAACTAGTTGCTTTATAATGTGATGGATGCCTCTATACCATTTAAGGGGTTAAAAGTCCAATTTAAATCAATGTGGAATTTGTATTTGTTCTGTATAGCCCAGCTGGTAAACCCTGAAATTGGTCCACTTTACTTTCTGCGTATCTCCCTATGGACCTTATTCACAAAAGAAATGAGGAACAATTCTTGTGCAAACCAACTGCACCACAAGGGAGAAATAAATATCCCCAAAACGCCAACTAAGACTTTAACCCTTTGGGTACGCAATGCGTTGGATACCCGTCCGGCACTCAAAGGGTTAAGGGGGATTTTAACCCATGGAATGCTAAAGGGGTCTTCAACACATGGTTCTGAAATGCGTTGGAGACCTCTCCATCGCTGAAGGGGTTAAAATCCCCCATTTAAATCAATGGGGAGGTTTTATTTGTCCCCTGTGGTGCAATTAGCGTGCCCCAGATTCACTGCCTATAGGTGGCCCCATAGCAGTGATTCCCAGCTCCAGTTTTTGGGACACATCAACAGGTCAGGTTTACAGGAAAAAAAAACAAAAAACTTGACCTGTTTGTGTGTCTCAAGGACAAACGTCGAGAAACACTGCTCCATAGTAAACAGCAATTTCTTATGAAATTAAATGTTTTAAAAGGTTAGTAATGTTGAAAATGAAGGTGATTAAATATTGTAGATGTTAAATAAATAAAGTATATGAAGAAAGTCCTATCTCTCAAACCTTTACGGTTTGAGAGATATTTGCCGCTAAAGTTCCCCCCTCCCTCATGTCAGCTGTAAAGCTGACAGAAGGAGATTCGAGTCGGCCGACACAAGGAGGCTCTTCAGCAGAGCCGAAACAGCAATATTTAAAAATAACTACATCATTGGAACGGTCTACAAAGTGTACTTGCAAACCAGGCACACTTTGTAGACCATTCCAATTAAGTAATTCTTTTTAAAGATTGCTATTTTGGATCTGCTGAAGAGCCGCCGGCTGGCCCCTGAACCGGGACCTCTTGCTGTCAGTAGAGCGCTGACATCAGGAGAAGGGGAGGAGGGGGGGCGACTTTAGCTGTGAATATCTCTCAAACCGTAAAGTTTTGAGATAGGACTTTCTTCATGTACTTTATTGTTTTAACATCTATAATATTTAATCGAATTAAATTTCAACATTACTAACCCTTTAAACCACTTAAATGACAGTGAGGTCTTTAACCCTTTAAGGCCCAGCATGCAGCCGACACTTAAGGTCCACGGACCATTTTTTTTTTTGTGAATTGGATTTTGTGAATCGGATTCAGGGCTCCCCGAATGGAGTGCAGTCACGAAGGGAGCCCTGAATTCTATGACGGTCCTGGCACTTCATGCGTCATGGCTCACCGACCCATGACTTGCCAGGACTGTCAAGGGTCCTTAATGGGTTAATGCAATGGTTCTCAATCTTATTTTACTCGAGGCACCCATAAGAAGTAGTCTGGAATTGTTGGGGCACACCTGACATTTTATGTAATATGTCACGGGTGTAATGAAGGTTACAAAAATGTAACTATACAGTTATTCTTAAATTTCATGATCAGAATATATAAAATAAACATAACTTTTTCCATAAATATATGGTTATAACTCCTCACATTTTTCTTAACCCCTTAATGGCCGCCCGATCCGGAATGTGGGCGGCTGTTAACCCTCTGAGTGCCACAGGTGTACGTATCACACTGCAAGACAATGTTTTGTGTACCCCTCTGGCACTCAAAGGGTTAAGGACAATGGCGCTCCTTTTTTATTTTGCGAGCTGAACTCCGGGATGGCAGTGCGGCATGCAGCCTCGCTGTCATCCCAGAATACCATGACGTGCCAAGACAGTCACAGGTCCTTAACGTCTGGGACCGGCGTGATGGTCCTGGCACGTGATGGGTCCTTAACGGGTTAAAGTCTTCATAGGTAAAACAGGCCACCCTAAGTGGATGTTCTGGTACAGCAAAGTGCCATGGCTCCCTGGTAGAGAAACACTGCTCTAATGTATTGTACTGGAGCCATCTATTGCATTCAAGGAGGCTACACTCCATTTAAAGGAGCAGTAAACTTTTTTTATGAAAAAATATATATTGTAGGGATTTTCCTATTGAGTAAAATAAGGGTACCCCCACTGCCGAGAGATTTATGTTTCCAAAGTTATTACAGTTTAAACCCATGTTTTTTTACATTAGCAGTACCCTCTAGTGGTCAAATTGTAATTAGATTTCCTGTTAGATTCTAATGGAGAGGAAAGTCAGAGACATACAGTTCTCCATAGAATGTGATAGAAACTGCCTGTCACTTCCTGTCAGTTAGAACTACCAGGAAGTAAACACAGTAAATTCACTTCCTGGTTATTTAAACTGCTATAAATTTTGAATAAAACATCTGGCAGCGATGGGAGTGACCTTGTTTTATTCAGCAGGAAATGCTCTGTAAAATATGTGTTTTCATAAAAAAGTTTACTGCTCCTTTAAATAAATTGTAATTTTTTTTTTGCTCCCTGTGGTGTAGTTGGTTATCCCCAGAAGTGCACCTCTTTATGCATATGGCTGTAACGAAGAAACAAGAGTATGGTATGAAGGTATCCCAGAATGCCACAAACCTGGGGGAGAACTTCCTGCTGTCTTGCCAGAACAAAGAAACAAAAGGTGTCCTCCCCATAGTTCTTGGACGCAACAGTCTGCCAGCCCCTGTGAAAATGCTAATAAGCCGGTAAAGAGGCCCAGCTCTCCTGCTATAATTCTATAGTGAAGCTGAGGACCCCATGGTGTTCTCTAAATAAAGACAACTAATTGAGATTTTTTTTTCCTTGCACACTTTGAGCAGTGGACTTGTTCACTTTACTCTCTGGAGAGAATGTGCCCCTTCTGACAACAGGGCCTGATTGTTTCAGTCGAGTCAATTTTCCACAATTAAGTCAAATGCTGACATTGAAAGTATGACAACAATTTTTAATTTTGAATTTTTTTTTCTGCACCTCTCAGTTAATTATGTTCCTGGGTATTATTTTAGTTCATTAAAACAGCTATTGTGGATTCATAAAAAAAATATATATAATAATAATAATCATTTAAAAATTGCTGGCACGTATGTTATTAACTCCTTGTGGATGCTAGAGGCATTGCAGTGCATTGGAGGAGTTGCTAGCACTCAAGATGTTAAAGCTTTGGTCTATTTTACAGTTTATTTGTTTTTTGATGGGGGTTTGGAGACATATTTTTGTGTCTGTAGGTGATGCTTTGATTGAAAGTAAAATTAATAAATCAGCGGTACAGCTCACACCTACAGCTCACAGCAGGACCTTGAAAACACACTTATAAAGGAAGCTTTATGTTCTCGTGCACAGGAGGAATAATTTACAGAAGCCCTTGTTGCCCTTGGACTTAAATTTGCTGTTTGGTATCTTGTTTCAGATGCTGGCTTGTTAATGAACAGGTCCTTTTTAGCTGTAGCAGGTGACATTGCTTTTAATCTCTTACTTGACCATCCTAGCATAATAATGAGTTAGATTTCAGCATGTGACAAACGTCTGTGTGAGGAATTAGTGCGCTAGGTAGACATTTAACCTCAATGATTTGTATTCTGTGATGTTGTAGGTCAAATGCACATGGAGTTTTATAAAGAATGCAATGTATTATAGGTATTTCATGCACATTATTTATCATGCAAGAAATTATACATTATAGGTATTTCATGTACATTATTTATCATTCAAGAAATGGCTGAATGTGCAAGAATATGATTTCCTTGCACATTAATCATTACTCATGAATGGTAGGACTGAATATGTAGCGAAAAAAAGACAAAAGCGTAACCACAGCACCTCTAAGTGCAGTATCAACGAAGTTATTACTCCTGAGGAAGTGGCATATCTGTGAGCCACGAAACGCGTTGAGCAAAACCTATCCCCACTGTGGGTAATATATAATCTACTTTCAGCAACTGAAAGGGTGGTTTGATTATTATTATTATTTTTATTGTAATTGAATTTTGTTTTGAACTTTGCCTTTATTTATTTTACATTTTTTTGAGTCAGACAAGTGTTGATACATATGTATTGATAGCCTCTTTGATACTGTTGTAGAAGCCCCAATTCTTGTGGTGTTCTTACCTTTTTTAAATTATATGTTTCATACTGATATAGAAGCCCCAATTCTTGTGGTGTTCTATGTCTAATTATGTATGTGTTCATAACCCCCACCATGTACATAGGTTATGTTAGGGTTAAAAACTCCATTATATTTTTGTGACACCATCCTATATAATAATTCAGTAATGTATGTTTGTCAGAAGCTGTCATGCGCAGTACAGATGGTTGCACATGCTGCAGTCATGCGTAGTAGAGACTTCCCGCGCCATGGCTGATAATGGAGCGGGGTGCTCCGAATTCAGATGGTGCGCAGAGAGGACTACGGTGTGAATTCAGAGCGCCCACTCCGTTATCTGCCACGGCATGGGCAGTCTCTACTGATCATGAATGCACCGCGGCCGTTGCTGCCTGGCACTGTGGCCCATGTACACAGGCTGTTCAACTAGTTGTATATGATTAAACAGTTACCCGTGTAGTCTACATATTTAGACCTTGATGTGTGGTAAAACACAGGGAACAACATTTTAACAAGATCATATTTGCATTTGAGGCAGTGGAGAGGTCATTAACCTGGAGTGACGCTCAGTGGCGTAACAATAGGGGTCGTCACGCTCAGGCGCCCAGCCGCCCCCTGCGACCCCCTCGCCACCCGCCCGCAGCACAGCTGATGTCCCGGTGGCCAGCACTCGAGTAATGCAGAGCGCTGGGAGATGACATAATCTCCCAGCGCTCTGCATTACTAAGGACCGCGCGGGAGCATGTCACACACACACCGCTAGACCACCAGGAGGTAGGAGGACGGGGGTCAGTAGGGGCAATGTGGCGATGGGGGCATTGTGGAGATTGGGGGGAAATGTGGAGAATGAGGGGCATTGTGGAGATTGGGGGAAAATGTGGAGCATGAGGGGCATTGTGATGGGGGCATTGTGGAGATTGGGGGGAAATGTGGAGCATGAGTGGCATTGTGATGGGGGCATTGTGGAGATTGGGGGGAAATGTGGAGAATGAGGGGCATTGTGATGGGGGCATTGTGGAGATTGGGGGGAAATGTGGAGCATGAGGGGCATTGTGGAAGGGGCAATGTGGAAGTGGCCAATGTGGTTGAGGGGGGCCAATGTGGTCAGAGGGGGGCCCGTGGCAATTCTTGCACCAGGGCCCCGAGGATTCTAGTTACGCCTCTGGTGACGCTCACCTATTCCAGGCAAGCCAGCTTTACTGAGAGGCAGTATAAAACCTGTCATTCATGTGAGTAAAAACCCATTGGGGGAAAAAGGAACATTATATTGGACTTTGTTGATACTGCACTTAGAGGTGTTGTGGTTGTGCTTTTTGTCTTTTTTTCTCTATAGATTACTTGTACAATTTCCAGGACTGCTCCCGTGAAATTCTAATACATAAAGCAGCACCATACAACGTGGTAAGTGTTTTGCATTGACTCATGACCAGCAGAAGCACATAACATATTTTCCTTGTTTGGAATATATTGTCAGGACTGAATATGCCACTTGTCCATTCATCAAAGAGGGAGAACGAGAATAATCCTCCATTTGCATCCACCAGAGTTAGGTTGGTGGGTCCCATAGAAAGTTATAGTTATGGGAACAAACACCTGCATAGACATACACTGTATGTGCATGTGTGTGTGGTGGGAATGGCCACAGAATCGTCAGACATATATATTGCATTTCCCTGCCTTACATATGCAAGACAGAGAAATATGATTATTGATACATACATGATGATATCCGTAAAAAAACAGTATATGTGTGTCGGGAATACAGGAGGTTGGATCCCATAGGAGGGACAAAGGGATGAAAATGAAGCCTGAGGTTCATGGTCTCGGCTGAAGAAGCTAGGAAGTAAAGCTTGAGTGCGAGGCTGGGGGGGGGGCAGAAACCAGTGTACCCTTGCTGCAGTCTTAAAGGGATAATAATACTTTGTTTTATCTTTATTTTATTTTGTAGGCATTAAAAAAACATGAAGAACGATATGTCTCATCTCGCAAACCTTTATGGTTTGAGAGATATTCACAAGCAAAGCTTCCCCCTCCCGCCCCTTTTACCTAGTGTAAGCCATCTCTTCTCAGATGTGTAATGCAGTCCATAGACCAGACAGATAACAGCAGGGGACAATCTTCTTCCTATGAGAACAATGAAAGCCCTACCCCCTTGACAAGTTTTTCAGGTTTTTCCCTTATCTTAATTGAAGATTGTCCCTCTCTGCAATCTACCTGGGCACCTCCCTTCTGCTCTGGCTGAACAGTGTTACATCAGTAAAAGGGGCGGGAGGGGGACACTTTGTCATTGAATTACTCTTGAACTATAACTCTCATAGAACTGAAATAACACTCTCCAAAGTCCAAATACTATGATGATTAATTAGAGCTGCTTTTATTATGAAACATTACTAACCCTTTAACCGTAATAAACGGAAACTATCACCCCTATACAAGTTTGGCTAATAATTAACTAAATATAGTGATTAGCTTGAATACTTGTTTTTATAAAATTGATGGTGTGGCTAAATTTAAACATTTAAAAATGACCTGGGGCCTTATTTCTGGACAGACTGCCGGTACAGCTCTGCACCCCAGTCTGTCAATCTTCCTCTTATCCCCTCCCCACGTATCGTCTTGATCCAGCCTCCTCCGATGATGGAGAATTTCTTCATGTAAGCTGGAGCTCTTTCTGTCCAATGAAAGCGCTCCAGCTTATAAGGAGAAATCCTCCATCATTAAAGGAGGCTGGATTGAGACGCTACATGGGGAGGGGAGACTAATTAGCAAAAATATCCATGGTACCACACAGGTACCACAATTTGCAAACATTAGCATACAGTACCAAGTATGAACTTCTCCTTAATTGTACATTTTCTGGTGTTTTGGTTAACATGAAACATTGTTTTTAATAAAGTTTTCAAATATCAAATTTGAATCAAGGTGACATTTCCACTTTAAGGATTCAGACTGTTTGCTTCCACTGTTCTCTTTAAAAGTGTAAACAATCAAACTGGCCTCTTTCACTCTCTTGCATTACTGTGTACCGTTGCTTATCATTTTCTGTAGAACATTACATTTTGTAAATATTAATCATGAATTCATAAATCTTGGGAAATGTCATTGTTTTATAAATGCATCTCTTCCAGATAGAGCTGAAATGTCCCTTTCATTTTGTATAGATGATTCTGTTACTGTATTCACTACTTTTATAATGTGGTAGGTAGTATTTATTAATGCGGGTGCTTATAGATGTTTGAGTTGCTGTTCCATATAACTACTCAGTCAAGGGATTGCTGACAACATGTGGCCCGGGGGGACAAATACAATCAAACAGCCCATTTCTACTATTGTTCGAACCTACTGTCCCAGTCCACTCCTTTTGTTAATTTTAAAACTGTCATTTATGTTGTGAAGTAAGGCAAGTGATACATACAGTTGAAACGGGGCTACACTGCTGATACAACACAGCTTACAATTTAAGTAAAGCTACACTAGTGATACCATAGACTTTACAAAGAAATGGATTTTTCGAGTAGTGTAGCTCCATTCGTATTATAGCTATGTGATATCATTTGTGCAGCTCCATTTCATTTATAAGCTCTGTGGTATCACTAGTGTAGCTCCCTTTACAACAGCAAGCATGAGATTCATTGAGGCAGTGGCCCACAGCCCAGACATATGACCGGCCCAGGGGGCAATTGCTCCTCTGCCCCCAGGCCAGCCCTTAACTCAGTTCAAGAGACCCATAAATCAGAGTTTGACTGCAAGTGCAATGTTCCTCCCAGCCAGTGGCATAACAATAGGGGTCGCAGGGGATGCACCTGCGACTGGGCTCGTCACTCCAGGGGCCCGGCCGCCCCCTGGGACCCCCTCGCCCCCCTCGCCCACAGCAACTCCCACTTGGCATGCCGCTCTAGTAATACAAAGCGCTGGGAGATTACATCATCTCCCAGCCTCTGCATGTGGCATTGTGGAGATGAAGAGGGCATTGTGGAAGGGGCAATTTGGAGATTGGGGGCATTGTGGAGATGAAGGGACATTGTGGAAGTGGCACTGTGGAGATGAAGGGGGCATTGTGGAGATGAAGGGACATTGTGGAAGTGGCACTGTGGAGATGAAGGGGGCATTGTGGAAGGGGCAATTTGGAGATATGGGGGCATTGTGGAGATGGGGGCAATGTGGAGATGAAGGGGCAATTTAGAGATTGGGGGGGGCAATGTGGAGATGGCCAATGTGGTTGAGGGGGTCTGGGGCCAATGTGGTCGGGGGGGGCCATGGCAATTCTTGCACCAGGGCCCGGTGGCTTCTAGTTACGCCTCTGCTCCCAGCTATCCATGGCTTGAAACTATATTCAAAGGAGGGTCTGGTTCTGAGTTTGTGAGCAGGATCCTGATTAGTTTCTTTAAAATTGATGCTACTGTTTTGAAGTAAGGCAAATGATGCAAAGTAGCTTACAAGTGAAATAGTTGTAGTGCAGTAATAACACAGAGCTTACAATTGAAAGGGAGCTACATTAGTGATTCCACAGAGCTTGTGAGGGAAATGGGTTAGGCTGCTAGTGTAGCTCCATTTGGATTGTAGCTTTATGGTACCACTTTTGTAGATCCATTTCAATTGTAAACTCTGCGGTATCACTAGTATAGCACCATTTAAAGCACCAAGTGGGTGATTGAGTGAGGCAGTGGCCCACTGCCCCAGACATATGACCACCCCATGGGGCAATTGCCCTGCTGTCACCCAGGCCAGCTCTCCGCTCCTCTTCTCCATCTAGATTGTAAGCTCTTCTCAGCATAGAACTATTCACCATTTCTATCAGTTTGTATGTGTGCCATGTATTTATAATGCGTATTCCCTAACTGCACATTTCTGATCTTGGTGCTTTATAAATGAATGAGAGTAATCGTATAGTGGGAAGTGAGCTTGGAATCTAAATGTAGCCTCAGTCCTAGGTGGCTGGGCCGTTCTTATGGATTCAGTTAAATTTTTTTCCCTATCAAAGTAACAGACAAGTCTCCACCAACCTGTAAGACTACATAGTAACAGTTAATAAAGTAAGTTATAGTGTTGCAAATTCCCTGCTGTCCATGTTTTAGTCTTTGAGCTTTTTGAGGACCAGAGTGGTGTGTAATGCATTGCTTACAGTAAGGGCAGTAAAGCTATGACATTCTTTGCCTTGGGATGTTGTACTTGCAGATAATGTAACTGCTTTCAAAAAAGCAATGGATGCCTATCTAGCACAGAACAATATTGAGAATTATGACAAACAATTGAACAGCCCATTACACGGGACACAGTGCCACTGCCACCCGGTCGCGGGGCAGTCACGCGCAGTAGAGACTGCCCGAGCCACGGCTGATACAGAGCTGTATCAGCCGCGGCGCAGGCAGTCTCTACTGCACATGACTGGAGCACGCGCAGCAGTGTCTACTGCGCATGTCGCGGCGTTACACACGATTTAGCGAATTATTATATAGGATGGCTTCAATGCAGATAGAATGTTGATCCAGGGAACTATCTAACTGCCATTTGGAGTCAGGAAGGAATTTTTTATCCACTTGGGGCTTAATTGGAAATGGCTTCAGCGTGTGCTTTTTTTTTGCCTTCCTCTGGTTCAGGGTCCAAGTTCAGTCCTCAGAGGCCACCAACAGTGCAGGATGTAAGGATTTCCCTGATTATACACAGGTGAGTTAATCAGTGGATCATTCATTGTGACTGACTCACCTGTGTATAATCAGGGAAATCCTTACATCCTGCACTGTTGGGGGCCCCTGAGCACTGAACATGGACAGCCCTGCTCTGGATCAATAGGGGTGTTCTGGCATGGGCTGGACTTGATGGACACATGTCTTTTTTCAGCCACATCAAGTATGTTGCTATGCTTAGTATTCAGAAGTTAAAAGCTTCTTTAAATAACCATTTTAGTGCCAGAGGTATCCGACTCAGTGGGGTACCCCAGAATTTTTTTTTTTAAACAGTGACCAAAGTGTTACCTATATTTCACACCAATGGCCTCTCTGAATAAATAAGCATTTTTAATATTTGCTGATGATATATTTATAATAATTTTGTATATCTCTTTGCAGGCAATTACAATGAATCAAATGGCTAAAAAAAGTAGCCAATTATGTCGTCATGATTCAGGATAATTCCCCTTTCCGTCCCCCTTTGAACTACTTTAAACCTGAGTTTTCAGCTCTTGTGATTTTGTCTTTTCTACAACTTTGCCACATCAGACTCATTTGTGCATGCATATGCAGATTTCACTTCTCGTTACTTCCCCCTAATGAGCCCTCACTCCATCGGTTTGACAGTAGCCTTTATTCCTTTGTACATTAAGAGTCTTAGCCACAAAAGAGATGGGGTGCAGTTCTGTATACACCACCTACTGCACATTAGGGGACAGAGAAATAAAGCATCCCATTGATTTTAAATGGGGGTTTTAACACCTTATATTCTAGAGAGGTCTCCAACGCATTGGATGTTTATTTCTCACTTACGGTCAGGTGCATAACTACAGGTGGGGTGCAGAGGGTGTGGTTGCTCTTGGGCCCAGCATCTAAGGGAGCCCCATTTTCCCAAGGGTCCCCTTGTCCCCTGATATCTCCTAAAGAGGGACACTTGGGAGGTATGGAAACCTAATATATCCTAAAGAGGGACACTTGGGAGGTATGGAACCCTAATATCTCCTAAAGAGGGACAGTTTGGAGGTGTGGACCCCTAATATATCCGAAAGAGGGACGTTTGAGAGGTATGTACCCCTAATATCTCCTAAAAGGGACACTTGAGAGGTGTGGACCCCTAATATCTCCTAAAGAGGAACACTTGGGAGGTATTGTCCCTAATATCACCTAAAGAGGGACACTTGGGAAGTAAGGACCACTAATATCTCCTAAAGATGGACACTAGGGAGGTAGGATCCCTAATATCTCCTAAAGAGGG
>CM074728.1:85109352-85194352 GCA_037306005.1 Rhinophrynus dorsalis
CAATGTGGGGCCAGTGTGGAGATGAAGGGCAGTGTGGAGATGGATCACATACCTTCCAAGTGTCCCTCTTTAGGAGGGACAGTCCCTCTTTTAGACCCAAATCCCTCTGTCCCTCTTTCCCACCCTGATGTCCCTGTGTTTAGGAGATCAGACTATGTGGTGTGTATATAAGTGTATCACATTGCTCCACAGCAATAAAACTCACATTATTGTTTGTTTAAATGTCAGTATATGTGTTTATACATTAGTCTGTGTAAATAAAATACTTTGGTCTTTTTATATATCATTTATTAGGTTACTCAAGGAGGTGTCAATAGGTTGTGAAATAGCCTAAAAATTATCGGTAATGTCCCGCCCACCAGCCACGCCCACAGCAACACACCCCTAAAACACAAGTGTCCCTCTTTGGCAATTTGAAATGTTGGGAGGTATGGGATCATGGGGGACAATGTGGAAGTAATGTGGAGATGTGGGGGCAGTGTGGAGATGGCCAATGGGGCGGACAATGTGGTTGGGGGGGGCAAAGTTGTCTGGGGGCAGCCCATGGCTTCTAGTTATGCCTCTGGTACGCCGACTTGAGGAGGCGCTTCAGCAGAGCCGAAATAGCGATATTTAAAAAGAACTACTTTACTGGAACGGTCTACAAAGTGTGCTTACAAGCCAGAGCTGCCAGCTGGCCCCTGGACCGGGATCTCCTGCTGTCAGTAGAGCGCTGACATCAGGGAAAGGGGAGGGAGGGGGAACTTTAGCCGAGAATATAGCTCAAATCGTAAAGGTTTGAGGGATGGGACTTGCTCAAGATATTTTATTTTTTTTTTTAAATCTACAATATAGCAGAGAATTAGAAGCGGGCATATCTAATCCTTTAAAGGGGTAATACCTTGTTATTAACCCCTTGAGTGCCAGATGGGTGTCCAACAAATTGCTTTGCAGTGAATTGGGCATCCCTCTGACACTCACGAGATAAAAATATAGCAACCCTAAAGTTTTTTTTTATGTTTGTCTTTCATCTCCACCTTGTTTTTTTTCTTTCCTATGTTTTTTTTTTGTCCATATCAGTAAGCTCCCTGTCCTCTGTTTCCAGTGAGCTATTGATACAAAGTATCACTACCACTGCAGCACTGAGTACTCTGAATCCTTGGGGGAGATTCATTCAGCGGTGATAAAGAACTGATAGAGTGGAGATGACTTCTTCGGCAGGGGAGGGCTGGCCTGGGGGGCAATTTTCCCCTTGGCTGGTTATATGCCTGGGCTGGTAGGCCACACTGCACCTCACTAAATCTGCTGCTGTAAATGGAGCTACACTAGTGATACCACAGTGCTTACAATTGAAATGGAACTACATAAGTTATACCACAGAGGTACAATCCAAATGGAGCTAAACTAGTAGCATAAACCATTTCCCTTGTAAGCTCTATAGTATCACTAGGTAAGCTTTACTTAAATTGTAAGCTTTGTAGTAGCGCACTAGTGTAGCCTCAGTTCAACTGTAAGCTATATGGTATCACTTGACTTACGTCACAACATTAATGCCAATTTTAAAATTTACAAAAAGGGGGTGGGCTGAAACAGTGAGCTCGAATGATAATAGAAATGGGCCACTTGAATGTATTTTCCCCCTGGGCCACAAGTTGCCAGCCCTCCCCTGTTCTTCGGGGAGATTCAGTAAGGGGGAGATTCACTAAGCGTTGATAAAGAGGTTGATAAACTGTAGATGACTTCTCCAGTTTATCACTTCTCCATTTCTTGTGTTATTCTATGGAACCTATGCACTAAGATCTCTACAACTCCGGAGATCTTAGTACATAGGATCTATAGAATAACATAGGAATTGGAGAAGTGATAAGCTGGAGAAGTCATCTCCGCTTTATCACCTCTTTATCAACCCTTAGTGAATCTTCCCCTAAGTGGTGATAAAGAGGTGATAAAGTGGAGATGACTTCTTGGGGGAGATTCACTAAGCGGTGATAAAGTGAAGATAACTTCTCTAGTTTATTTTGTCTCCAATTCCTATGTTATTCTATGGAGCCTATGCACTAAGATTTCTTCAGCTTTGGAGATATTAGTGCATAGGCTCCTTAGAATAACATAGGAATTGGAGAAGTGATAAACTGAAGACATCATCTCCACTTTATCACCACTTAATCAAACCTCCCCCCCCCCTTTTTTTTTCTTCATTGTATGGTTTTTACACTGTATCGCTAACCCTGCTTTCAAAGTTTTGGACATAAAATTTTGGGAAACAGATTGTGGAAACACCATGTCAGGTACATAAAAGTGTATATAGAAAAGTAATTAAATAAAAAGTATAAGCAATTTGCACTTGCTGAGTATGTAAGGTCAGAAATAAAAGGGTTACCTTCCCTTTAAACCATCCTTCAGGCTGGATTGTATGAAAACGTTCGTGGAGCACATGTTGAAAGAAAAACATTTAGTGAATTGTACTTCCCGCAGTTTAAATGATGAAGTATTTCCTGCACTGCGGTCAGTTTTGCAGTGCTGAAAATTTAAAATTTTAAGTAATATGAAAGAAGAGGAATTTGACAAAATCTATTTCCTATATTATTTATGTATAAAAGCCTATAAATGTTTCACGTGGCCCATTTATCTGGTTTTGTACCAAGAGAGTCTCATATTATATTCTTATGCACAGTTGTATATGAATGTATCCCGCGTTGAAATGTGCAATTACAGTGAAGACTTTGTACAGACCTTTGTGTCGACCACTCCTGGTAAAATCACACCCTTTCATATAAGATCTGGATGTGGTATGTAACCATCGGAAATAGTTCCAATGCACATCTCTCTGTATGTTACATCATGGGTACTCAATTATTGGACTACAATTGGCAAAATGAGTAGCCAGGACCTAACCCCCAGGATAGATAGTGCAAGAGAGTGAGTGAGAGAAAGAGAGGTACATAATAGAGAGAGGTATAGTGCTATTTAGGAAAACGAAACAATCACAATAACTACCAGAATACAACATATAGGGACTGTCTTGAGTGACATACTGGAACAACCGCTCAGAGAAATCATCAAGTACAATCACATCCAAAGGCTCTTTGTATAGATGCAAGATGAGGCTATGGAATCATCATGAACCTTCTGCTTGTCCACAGTTACACCATCACACACATGTCTATGCACAAGGGTATCTAGACAAGGGGAGGGCTGGCAACTTTTGGCCAGGGGGGCAAGTACAATTAAGTGGCCTATTTCTATTACCGCTCCAGCTCAATGTCCCAGCCCACCCCCTTTTGTTAATGTTATAGCTGGCATTAAAGGGATAGTAATACTTCGTTATATTTTTATTTTATTTTGTAGGCATTAAAAAAACATGAAGAACGATATAAGTCTTATCTCTCAAACCTTTATGGTTTAAGAGATATTCACAAGCAAAGTTTCCCCTCCCCTCCCCTTTTACCTAGTGTAAGCCATCTCTTTTCAGATGTGGAATCTGGTCCATAGACCAGACAGATAACAGAAGGGGACAATCTTCTTCCTATGAGAACAATGAAAGCCCTGCCCCCCTTGACAAGTTTTTCAGGTTTTTCCCTTATCTTAACTGAAGATTGTCCCTCTCTGCAGTCTACCTGGGCACCTCCCTTCTGCTCTGGCTGAGCAGTGTTACATCAGTAAAAGGGGCGGGAGGGGGATACTTTGTCATTGAATTACTCCTGAACTACGACTCTGACAGAACTGAAATAACACTCTCCAAAGTCCAAATACTATGATGATTAATTAGAGATGCTTTTATTATGAAACATTACTATCCCTTTAATGTTATGGATTAAGTCAGGTGATACCTCAGAGCTTATAACTGAAATGGTAGTACACAACTGATATGACAGAGATGACAATTGAAATGGATCTACACTAGCGATACCACAGAGCTTATAACTGAAATAGATCTACACTAGTGATACCACAGAGCTTACAATTGAAATGGAGCTACAATACTCGTGTAGCTCCTTAAATTCTGTTTACTCTGTTTACAGCAGCAAATGGGAAATTGAGGGAGGCAGTGGCCCACTGGCCCATATTCATGACCAGCCTGGGGGGCAATTGCCCCCTTGCCCCCCAGGCCAGCCCTCCCCTGATCCGGACACAGAGAGGGAGAGAGCTTCCACTTCACCCCATTCTAAAAATAAAAATAATGACATGGCTGCCATGTTTGTGTAAAATAAATCCACACTTCACTGTACTATTGTGTCAAAACTAATGACTCCCCTCTAGCACTCCAAGGATCAGGGCAGTGGTGCCCAATAAGTAGATTGTGATCTATGAGTAAATCACTAAGTAGTTGCTGGCAGACCGCTAAAGGATTCTTGCTGAGCAGTGTTTTCTAAATCCTTCAAATGGTGAAAGAGTAAATATGGTCACAGTCTTGTCATTTAAAAGTTGCACCAGCTGGGACAACTGTAAAAATCCTTTATGGTATAAACTGGGCTTTTAACCTCGACTATTTCTCAGTCCATTGAATAGCTCTATAGCATTCTGAGTACCAGAGAGGTATATAACACATTGTTTATTTTTTATTTTAAACTAGTGTAAAAGCCCGTGTACACGGTCTAAGGTCTGGGCGATGTTAAGAGGCCGGTCCTGCTTTGCATCCTGCCGCAGACGCAGTCATGCACTGTAGAGACGGGCCGAAAGCACAGAATGCTCCCAGCACAGAACTTCCAGCATTCCGTGCTCCCAGCATTCCGTGCGTTCGGGCAGTCTCTACTGCTCATGACAGCTTCTGACAAACATTCTAGTGAATTTTTATATAGGATTTGCAATGCAAGTATGGGAAGAGCTGGATTTTCTGCTGTCTGCAGACTCCAACTCACATCAGTGTCGGTTCAGAATCATGGTAGTTGGGATACTAGAACAGCTGTGGGGCTGTCTGGTCAGGGACTCATGCATAATGAAGGATACAAAACATGGACAGTAACAATACACAATTGCAAAGGTCCAGTTTGTCCAACCGGACACACAGGTCACATTCGTAGCAAATGCCATTTTCACATACATGTCCCAGGAGCAAAGTATGAATAAAAACACCACACGTTGGAACTAAAACAGGCCAGAGCTTTATTTGTTTATCAAACACCTATATACCTTTATATATAAAAAGACCAGTCCTTGCTGACTAATAATACATAGGATGACCACATTTCCGTTCTGCTATTCCGGGACATGAGGTCACCCTAGTCCCGCGGTTGAGGCTTCCCGCCGGACAGCAGGAAGCCTCAGCCAGCCAATGAGGACCATTTAGCAAATACATTTCATTGGCTGGCTGGACTGGTGCGTGTTGCTCCATTCTGAGACTCTTTGTTGTCCCGATGGGGGGTGACCCGGGAAGCAGGACACAGACCCCCAATAAGGGACAGTCCCGGGCATTCCGGGATGTGTGGTCACCCTAATAATACATAATTCAATTACATGAAAACCCCGCATGGCCAAATTGCCTGGGCACATACTTCTGTTATGCAATGAAATGGAAAAGGTTCAGCAGCTGCTACTTCTACAAACATCAACTGTGTGTTTTTTCATAAGCTTCCATCATTTAAAGGGATAGTAATACTTAATATATAAAAAAATATGTATTGTAGTGTTTATCCCCCTGAGTAAAAAAAGGGTACTCTCATTGCTGAAAGGTGTTTTATTCAAAAGTTATTACAGCTCAAATTTGAAATTTTTAGGTGCAATATCACAGTGGCCTGAAATTGTACGGTGGAGCTGTTGCTACACCTTCCTATGGACAGCTCTGGTCTGTAGACCATACATCTCCATAGGATGGTGAAGCAACAGCGCCACTGTACAATTTCAGGCCACTATGATATTGCACCTAAAACTTCAACTTTGAGGTGTAATAACTTTTAAATAAAACACCTTTCAGCAGTGGGTTATTCTTGTTTTACTCAGTGGAATAAACCCTACAACATATTTTTTTACATTTTAAGTATTACTATCGCTTTAACCCTTTGAGTGCCAGAGGGGTACGCAACGTATTGCAAAGCAATGCGTTGCATACCCATCTGGCCCTCAAATGGTTAAAGGAATATATGTGATTACTTTATCTTGAAAATAAGGCTTGAAAAGTTTGAATAAAATAACTACTTCACCGCAGTGGTGTAATGATTCACTAAATACATTTCTTGGATGTCCAATTCAAGTATTTTCCCAGGGTCATAACTAGATACTATTAGAACCTGGAGCCACTGGGCTCTATTGGACGTCAGGCCCCAACACAACTACTTCTCTGTAATAATGCAGCTTCTTTATCCCTTTGAGTGCCACAGGGGTACACAAAGCATTGCTTCGCAATGCGCTCCATAATCCTCTGGCACTCAAAGGGTTATAGGGCAGGGTTCATTCAAAGGATTATCCTATTATTTTTTGTTGTAATTCTTTCTTTCCTCTTTAAAACCCTTGGATACTGGAAACATCTGCAACACATAGCTAAGCAATGCACTGGAGATATGTAGCACATAGGAGTTAAACCTTGACTTCAAAACAAGAATGGGTTAACCCTTCAGAGAAAATAGAATTAAAAATGTATAGGTGATTTTATTTAATTTTCCAGCAAATTAGGAATATGACCGTATATATCGGCTACACAGTTCCATGGTGACTTTGCACAGATGGGTGCTTGTTCAGTTGTTGTTTTTTTTATTATTTTATGTCTAGGGGTAGAGGTAGGGGTAATTCATCAATGTGCAGGCAAAACAGAGTTTCAAATACACTGCTCCTCATTGCGATCATTGATGGAGGCTGTGGGTTAGCTGCCCAAACAGGTTCAGGCCCGGACTGGGACAAAAAATAGGCCTGGGCATTTGGGCTGTCGGCCATCGGTGATCGTGGGCGGAGCTTATAATCACGTGTGGTGCGCCGCACGGCCGCACGTTGATTCCCCGCCTACCAGGAAACTTGTAACAAGGTGGCCATCTTTCAGAAAGTGAAAGATGGCCTAAACTCATTTAATGATTATTTTTTTTTAAACGCCCGGACCGGCCCACCGGGCAAATGCCTGGTATGCCCGATGGCCAGTCCAGGCCTGAACAGGTTGATAGATGAATTAGGGAAGGTGTAAGTGCTTCCTTCATTTCCATCAAAAAGGTTTTGCTCACAGTAGAGGTAAGGTGGAATCATTGTTTTTAACTGCATTATATTAAATACATGTTCACAGATTAGACAGAATAGGGACTTGTCTGAATCTGCGGTGCCTTGACGCAGCAGGTCAGCTTTCCACGTCTTTGTCCAAAAACATGTCACTAAACCCCACCGTTTTATTTGTAGCAAGTCATAGGTTATTTGTAAAACTCAGAATTTGATGCACAGACACCTCTTTTTTGTATACTTACTACAGGGCTTAAAATTTGAAGTCCTTTGCTACTAGCCAGACCTGAAAAGTTACTCGCCACTGCAAGCCATAACATACCAACCAGCGCTGAATTTCTACTCACCAGGGCTAAATTTTCACTCGCCGTTGGCTAGTGGCGAGTGGAAATTTTGAGCCCTGCTTACTATATGTAGCCAAAAATTGTTCTTGTTGCTCTCCTGACTATACATATATGTGACTAATTGAACACTACTAATGAAAGCTATTTTGAGCTCACCAGGAACCTGCATGTTTTATCATTTTGACTGTAGGAATTTATCATCTTCCCTACCTTGAGTGATATGATGGAAACAAGGCATACATGGTGACATTAGGGTGATGCACAGCCATACAACATATTTATGTGTTTGCCCTCACTGCCTATCATGGGATCTGCCAGCTTCAAGCTGGCAAGTGAAATTTGATGAGCTATCTGGCCTATATTTCTTTTTTTTAAGAATATTTTTTTTTCATGTTATGGATTATGGCACCTTGAATGCTGGAAAGATAGTCAACACATTTAATTGGAGACATTTCTACAAAACCAAGGGGTTAAAAGCATTAACAGTCTTGAAATTCTGTTCTTCAGGGTGTTAACGTCTCAACCCCTTTGTGCGTTTGGAAATCTTGGTCACTGATCTGAGGCTATGTGAAGACTAAAAGTGATCCCAGCTCAATGCAATAATCCTAATCGCACACGTTTAAAAATATGAGCAGACTTTTCATGTAGGGGGTTTGGCATTTGTTTGAACACTTCTGTAGTAATTGGAAATGCAACAATTGTTTAAAAGTTGTATTGTTCGTGAATAGATTTAGTGAGGGATGAAGAAATTTCTTGAACCTAAAGACATAATCTGGTGATCCAATTCTCCCCACTGTGTCCATTCCTGTGAAACTCCATTTACTCAATCCGATCCATCAGTAGCTCCCCACATACCACCTAACCAATCCTCTAGGTTTCCCACATTGCCCCCCCTTCCTTTTGTCTTCCTATTCTAAGCAGAAGAACAACAGACAGGGTTCTGAAGGCAGGGAGCATCAGGAGAATAGTTAAGACTGAGGGTCAGAGTCCTTCCCCTACTGCCAACAGTTACTAGGGTTTGTGATGCCCGGCTGAACAGTGTTCAAAGACTTTGCTGGTCTTTGTTCCACTGTGTAGGGATTAGTCCTGGCGGTCTGAGAATTTGCCTTCTAATTAAAAAGGATAAAAGATAGAAGTAGCATTAGCCTAAAACAGAGCAGTGACACTTCACAGGCTGATTTTTAGTCACAAGACAACGTAAGATGTTATGTCAGATGCTTTTATATCTTATGTTTTTCTACCTATACCTCCCCACCCAAAAAAATAAAAAAAACAGGAATGTTGAAGTGGAGATGTGTGGTAAACACTGGGGTTCATTTGCTAAAATTAATTGGAGTAAACCAACTGAACCTTTGGGGACAAATAAGAATCTCCCAACTTCTCAGTGATTTAAATGGGGTTTTTAAACCTTTGCGTGCTAGAGGGGTACGCAACGCATTGCTTTGCAATGCGTTGCGTACCTCTCTGGCATGCAAAGGGTTTACCCCCTGAATTCTAGAGAGGATTTCACCTTGCATTGGCGACCTCTCTAGCAATCAAGGTGTTAAAATCTCCCACTTAATTCAAAGTAATTTTCATTTGCTCACTGTAGTGCAGTGGTTCCTTAGCACCGGCTACATTCAGGAAGTTAGAAGAACAACTGCACATGGGGAAGATTCCCAGAATTCCATTTGTTTTAGATTGGATTTTTTTAACCCGTTTGAAGCAAAAGAGGCTTTGCAAGCGGTTGGAGATCTCAATAGCACTGAAGGGGGTTAAAAGACCCATTTAAAACAAAGGCTTTTTTTTTTTAATTACTCCCCCATGATGTGGCTGGTTTGCCCCAGAATTGCTCCAGGTCTTCTGAGAACATCAACCTCACTGTGGCAAAAATCAATGAACAACAGGAGCTGTGGATTGCGTTCCAGGCAGGGATATGTAACCTTCCTGGAGAAGTCAAACTACAAATAATGTAAAAAAAAATAAAATAAAAAAAAATGTGTGTGTATAGATAGATAGATAGATAGATAAATAGATATATAGACAGATAGATAGACAGACAGACAGACAGACAGACAGAGACAGACAGACAGACAGACAGATAGATAGATAGATAGATAGATAGATAGATAGATAGATAGATAGATAGATACTAGCACTCACTCTCAAAATTATTCTTGCCCAGGTGCACAGTCCAAAATATAGATGAAGCATAAAAATAAAAGGAGGGCAGCACCTGTAGGTCTTTTTTTAAAAATAGCTTTATTACCACAGAAATTATCAAGAGAACATGGTCTGATTGACGTTTGGGTCATAAGACCTTTATCTTGATAAAGGTCTTATGACCGAAGTGTCGGCCAGACCATGAGACCTTTATCTTGATAAAGGTCTTACGACAGAAACGTTGACCAGACCATGTTCACTTTACCATTTTTGTGCTAATAAAGCTATTTTTTTTTTTTTTTTTGAAAGACCTACGGGTGCTGCCCTAATTTTATTTTTATTCTTTTTTTAATACATATATATATATATATATATATATATATATATATAAGTTAATGGTACAATAACCAAGAACACAAGAGAACCCATAGGTTTTGAAAGTGAAATTGAATAAAAAAAACATTTATTGTTAACTAGTTGAACAGCCCGTTACACGGGCCACAGTGCCACTGCAACCCGGTCGCGGGGCAGTCACGCGCAGTAGAGACTGCCTGCGCCGCGTATGATACAGAGCTGGACGCTCCTTTGGAGCGCCCAGCTCTGTATCAGCCGCGGCGCGGGCAGTCTCTACTGCTCATTACTGCAGCACGCGCAGCAGTGTCTACTGCGCATGTCGCGGCGTTACACAAGATTTAGCGAATTATTATATAGGATTTTATTGTAAATTGTGTCACTAAGTCAATGTTTCGGCACCATTATAGCTCCTTTGAAAAAGACTCGATAATGGAGCCGAAACGTTGACTTTGTTACACAATTTACAATAAATGTATTTTATTTATTTTCTCTTTCAAAACCTATGAGAGCTCTTGTCTTCCTGGTTATTCTACCATTAACTTTTAGCATCTTGATAAAAACCCACAGCAGGGCCGAAACGTTGATGGAATAAACTATCACTGATTATTCACCGTCTAAAAGTCCTGTGAGTGCTTTCTTCCTTCTGACCATATTGCTATATACGTATATATATATATATATATATATATATAGTAGAGTGGAGATTGTAGCCGAATTAGTCCAGTGATGCAGATGTAAAATAACAAACTAAATAAGTATCTTGTAATACCTTTTTTATTGGACTAACAGAATTTTGGATTGACAAAATGCTTTAGACTTGAGAAAGGGAGGTTCTCCCGAAAGCTTGTCAATCCAAAATTCTGTTAGTCCAATTAAAAGGTATTACAAGATACTTATTTTGTTTGTTATTTTACATATATATATATATATATATATATATATATATATATATATATATATATATATAGACAAGTTATGAAAAAGAATTGCCTGGTTGCCCATGTTCAATTGTAGAAATGCAAAACTGTTTTATCATAAGTATGGTATCCAGAGCAGGCAATCACAGGTCTTATTTTAAAAATAAAAACATAAGTGTTGACGTTGCAGCCCACTGTCTTGATGAAGACCCACACGTGGGTCAAAACATCTACACTTATGTTTGTTTGATTTATTAGATTTTATTTTTAAAATAAAACCTGTGAGTGCCTGATAAAGGTCCAAAGTGTGGCCCAAAAGTTGATGAAATAAACAAGCAGTTTTTCTTCACCAACAAGTCCTGTGAGTGCTGTCTTTACTTTGCAATATTTGGATCCATGACTTTATTATAGACTGGCACCCAGGCATATATCTGTCATATTTGAGAGAGTGCACAACTTGGGACATTTATATACATATATATATATATATATATATATATACACAAATTAGAATCAACAGCAGCAAACTCAGGACTTGTATTAAGTAGAAAATTAATTTATTGCCAACGTTTCGGCCACACAAGATGGCCTTTCTCAAGACGGCCGAAACGTTGGCAATAAATTCATTTTCTACTTAATACAAGATATGAGGTTGCTGCTGTTGATTCTTATTTGTATACATCTGGCATTACAGACTGCAACCAGGCATTGACTTCTTGAACTGTGAGTGCTTCCAATCCTTACCAATCTTTATATATATATATATATATATATATATATATATAATGTTGTCCTGTTTCCATCAGCACTGCTACAGTTTATAAGTAAGAACAGTGGCAACTTAGTCTTCTGAATCCTTATATAAAGAAACAATACTTAAGAAAGACTTAACAGTAATACCATTCTACAGCTGTTACACTGTACAGGCATCTGTATGTATAGGAAAGACACACGTTTCACACTTGATGGGATAAGGAAACTTCTATGCATGCTCAGTGCTCAGGACATCAGAGTACTCAGCCCACTGTATCATAACGGTATTAAGGTGATTGTTTGTGTAAGAGCTGCCAGTAAGATTATACCAATCACTTTTCTCTTCTTTTTCTTTTAAATGTGGGAAGAGTTTTACAGAAGACTGCAGAGCATTTAAAGCTTTTCTCAGCTCAGATTGCAGTCAAATATAAAGAAATGTCTTGTAGTTCCCACACGGCTCATGTTACGTCATGAAGCAAAAGAGGCTAATTTTCAAATTGTTCCTCTTAGTTAGGACATAAAGGGTGACGTTATGTTGTCTCTTTTCTGATCATGTATTTGACACGATAATAAAAAGAAGCAATTTCACTCATTGCAATCTTAAAGGGATAGTAATACTTAAAATGTAAAAAAAATATGTTGTAGGGTTTATCCCTCTGAGTAAAACAAGGGTACTCCCACTGCTGAAAGCTGTTTCATTCAAAAGTTATTAATTTTCAAAGTTGAATTTTTTAGGTGCAATATCACAGTGGCCTGAAATTGTACAGTGGCGCTGTTGCTACACCATCCTATGGAGATTTATGGTCAACTGACCAGAGCTGTCCATAGGATCGTGTAGCAACAGCGCCACTGTACAATTTCAGGCCACTGTGAAATTGCACCTAAAAAATTCAACTTTGAAAATTAATAATTTTTGAATGAAACACCTTTCAGCAGTGGGAGTACCCTTGTTTTACTCAGGGGGATAAACCCTACAACATATTTTTTTTTACATTTTAAGTATTACTATCCCTTTAAGCATTCCTTCAGTTGAGTATATTTGAATATATATGTTGTGTTTTTTATTGCTATTATTATAAGTACGCTATAGATGCCATCAATTGCTTTAATGTAAAGATACATTTTAAAAAACATTCTATATTTTCAATTTTTACTTGTTTGTAATATAAATGTTTTTTAAGAAATTAATCTTTATTTTTTGGTGGCACATTATGGTATTTAATGCTGATTAGTTTACTACAAGGTCAATATTACAACACGCTGTTCTATGAATGAGTCTAGGCAGAGCCCACACACGGACACCATTTCCTATAGCACAGTAAGAGGTCAGTTTGGCCTCAAACAAAAAAATTAGCATACTGTGCAGAGATTAGCATATAGTGCCGCACTGAGCCATCATAATATAAAGATTAATTTCCCAAACTATGTAGTTTAAAGAAAAAAAATGCTAGTATAAAATACAGGCAAATTTTAATTTTATGTTAAACAAAATAAATGCTTATTGGGGTGGCAGGCCCACTTTAACTACTTGTCGGACAGGTTACAACACATTTTTAACCCTCAGAGTGCCAGAGGGTTATGCAATGCATTGAGAAGCAATGCATTGCATACCCCTCTGGTCCAAAGGGTTAAAAAATGCATTGGGTTAATTTGTAAGGGTTTTTCAGTGTGAACCATCTGGGAAGATAAAGGATGTAAGCAATAGCTTGAGGGTACTCAGAAACGACCCAAAATACATGATATCTGTATATCCGTCCATCAGTATAGATGGATATATTAAAGTGGCAGAGCCATTAACTGATCTACATATGCTGAAGCAGAGATATCCAGAAAATATGCATTGTTGGTAAGTTTTTAGTACCAGGGATAAGTTTTCCATGGTATAAAGCAGTTTTAGGCAACGGAAATAGGAGACCGCCCCAGACTTGGTATCTATTGGTAGTGACCCAGTACCTGTAATCAGTGACTCTGCATATTGTCCACCAACAATGAGGTTATCTGGTACCTTTCCCTTTAGAAAATCCCCCCTGGATAGCACTTAGGGGAGTTGCTAAGTTCCATAAAGATCTGGGGAGGAGATTCACTAAGTGGTGATAAAGAGATGATAAAGTGGCAGTGACTTCTCCAGTGATATCACTTCTCCAGTTCCTATGTTACTCTATGGAGCCTATGCACTAAGATTTCTTCAACTTGGGGGATCTTAGTGAATTGACTCCATAGAATAACATAGGAATTGGAGAGGTGATATCACTGGAGAAGTCATCTCCACTTTATCACCTCTTTATCGCTGCTCAGTGAATCTCCCCCCTTGGTGCTTGATGAAGGCAATGAGCCTAGTAGTGCATCATGTAGCCCAGTTGCAGCATTACTAGTAAGGAGATTAACATAATTACATGCACCAAGCTGGCAAAAAGATCCAAAGCTCTATCTATCAGTTCTGGGGGATTTAGCCCCCTCAACCAGTACCTAGCTGTGTCCATGGCCTCACCCAATTTATGACCCACTCAGAGCTAATGTTTACTCAGTCAGGAACATGCAACCTGCACGCTCCAGCTGCTGCTGTAATTATAATTCCCATCATCCATTGCTTGCCTTTGCAGCAGTAGTCCAACAACAGCTGGAATGCTGCACATTGCCCACTCCAGGACTAAGCTGTTGCATGATGGGTCAGCGGGTTGTTTGTTTGACATTATGCTGAGACTAGTTCCAGGTATTCACAAAAATTGCTGTAACCATACCTGGGGACTTTGTCTTGTGGACTCCCCTGTAGGGAGTCCTGTGGTGCTGCTGGGGGGAGAAAAATGATGCAATTTGCACTAAACAGGGGTGGGGCTTAATTGCAGGGGCAGGGCTTAATATACATGGCCAGAGAAGGAGGAATAGGCTGGGGAAGGAGGAGAAGTGGGCGGGGAGTGGGAGGAACACACTGGGAAGATGCAGAAGTGGGAAGAGTTTTATTAAATACTCCCCAAATCCAGAGAATCTGCCTCAGCTCTGGAGACCCGGTAATTAGCAGCAAAAACCAGAGTCTCTGGGGCAAATCCAGAGAAATCCCAGCTATGACTATAACAGTGCAATTACATACTAGAAAATATGTGTGTAAAAGAAAAGCAGTGCAATTCTGGGGCAAACCATCTGCAATATAGGGGAGGAATAAGTTCCCAAATATGCTCTGATTTAAGTGGGAATTTTAACCCCCTTAAATTCTAGAGAGATCTCCACTCTATTGTACAGAGGAGTAACAAGAAGCCACCGGACCCTGATGCAGAAATTCCTTGGGCCCCCCTGACCACACTGCCCCCCAATCTCCACATTGCCCACCCATTGCCCACCTCCACATTGCCCCAATCTCCATATTGCCCCCTCATTGCCCCCAATCTCCACATTGCCCCCAATCTCCACATTGCCTCCACATGGCCCCAATCTCCACGTTGCCCCCCATTGCCCACCTGCAAATTGCCCCCAATCTCCACATTGCCCCCTTATTGCCCCCAATCTCCACATTGCCTTCACATTAACCCCAGTCTCCACACTGCCCCCAATCTAAACCTCCATATTACCCCTATTGACCCCCCCAATGTCCATCTTCTACCTCCCTGGTGGTCCAGCAGCGTGGAAGGAGAGGTCTGTTCCTCCTTCTGCACAGACCTCTATACAGCTGGAGCTCCCGTGCGGTCCTGTCTTCAGTAATGCAGAAATTATGTCATCTCCCAGCGCTCTGCATTACTAGAGTGCTGGAGACAGAGAGGGCACTGAGCTGCTAATACAGGTCTGTGGGAAGAAGGCAAAGACCTCAGCTTGTTATTTGGTGCGTGTGCTGGGTGGGGTGGGGGGTCGCAGGGGGCGGCTGGGCTCCTGGAGTGATGGGCCAGGTCGTGGGTGCGACCCCTATTGTTACGCCTCTGGTATTGTATCGTAATACATTGGAGACCTCTCTAGCATTCATATAACCCTTTGAATGCCATAGGAGTATGCAACGCATTGCTTTGCAATGTGTTGAGTACCCCTCTGGTGCTCTTAGGGTTAAGTCAACGGGGAGTTTTATTTGTCTTCTGTGGTGCAGTTGGCTCTACCCAGAAGTATTTTACTTTTCTTTCATGCATAAGGCCCTAGATTTTCAATAACGAAACAAAAAAATAAATAAAACGAGTACAATATCCCATACAAATAGATTTATTAGTAGATCTAATGAACCCAACACAATGTAACATGTCCTTTCATTCTTGTGGATTATGTAACAGATGAAAAAGTACAACTCTTTGCAATGCGCTGGAGATATCTGACCCTTTTGAGTGACATTGAGTGCAATGTGTTGCACACGCCTCTGGCACACAAAAGGTTAAAAGGATAACTCTTCGATTGTTTATCAAACCGAGATGTACAAAGAGTTGGAGTAATTCTGAAGCAAACCAACTGCTTGATACGAGACAGATGTAAAAAAAAAAAAAGTATTTATATTATTTTAAATTACTTTTTAGGCTTTTTAACCCCCTAAATACTAGATAGGTCACCAATGCAATACAGAGCAATGAGTTGGACATGCCTCTAGTATTTAACATCTTATTCTTTTGAGTGCCAGAGTGTTACACAACACATTGCAAAGCAATCTGTTGCATTCCACTCTGGCACTCAAAGGGTTAAAAGCCTACTTTAAATCAATATTCATTTTTAGTTCTGTCTTATGGTGTCATTGTTTCTCCATAATTATATTTCCTTTGTAAATAGCCACAAAGTGTCTGAAATTCTTTGCTTGTAAAATAGACACTATTAACCATTTATGCACCAGAGAGGTGTTGTACACCCTTTAGTCTCCAAAGGGTTAAATAACATAGGATTGTGGAGATTTCCCTCACTTCAGAGAAGTATCACTGAGTAATTCCTTTCAATGAGTTAATGTTTCTCAAGGGGTTAATACACATCTTCCATTTTGTTTCGATGCATCAAATGCAGTTTTGGCAGAAGAAGGATTTAAAGTAAAAGTTCACGTAATACTTAAAGGAGGTAGAGTATTATAGTTTCAATTTAAAGCCTTTAACCTGTATAAATCTCATTTAAATCTGCGGATTACAAATGACAAGCCGGTAGGATTAAATGGATTCATACGTGACCCTAAGTTCAAAATACTATCGTCTTTACACCTACTTACTTCTTATGGAGCGTAAGGCACTTACGAGCTATTTTATTTAGGAATGTATTAACCTACCCCACCCTGGGTACCAAAGACGTGTCCAGCATCTGAGGGGTTAACCTGTGCTGTTGGATTCCATTATCTGCGAAACACAGGTAGATCCATTAATGACTCAGCACCTTTAAAGTGACAGTGAAATTATTCTTCAACTTTACATATTCTGCAAGTGCAAAGATTTTAGGCCTAAGAAACAAACAGCTTATACCGATGCTAACATGAACGTTCAATGTATTTAAATATATCTTTTGGTGTTAGTGTCCCTTTAAGTGACTTACCTAATCTCTCATTTCAAATCACACAAACCAAATTAACCATATTGTGTCTCTGTAACACAGACTATCTATTGATTAACACCCTAACGACGTTGGACGTACATGTACATCACGGGTGGGTCCATGACATATATATGTACATCATCGATTTCAGGGCTCCCCCCGCGGCTGAACGCTGTTTGGGGAGCCCTGAATCGGAATTGAAAAAAAAAAATGCTCAGTGGTCCTTAAGTGCCGGCCGCGTGCATGCACTCCGGTCCTTAAGGGGTAAAAATGCAATTTAGGATTAGATTTTAGAATCTAACATAAACTAAAGTTATACAGATGCGAGATGGAAGTACATGATATTCAAAATTTTATTACCCAATTTTTATATTTAAGCATTAGTGTTCCTTTAAGTGCCCAGTCTCTCCTGATTGAGCAATGTTTATCCTGCCAATTTGTGTTCAGCTGCCCATGGAGGTTTTCAGATATTTACTACAAGCTTCCACTGATTGAACAGGGACCACCACAAATCACAACTTTAATCTGGACTTTAATCAAGACTGCTGAATACGCAGCCAGGTCTTTCTTTCCTAGCCAAATAGAGAGGGGTCATTTGTTTGAGGCTTCGACTTCCAAAACTGCAAAAACATTGGCACATAAATACCATACCAGACGTATCAATGGAGGACACCTCGTGAGCTGCGAAAGAATACTATTTGTTGATTGGTTTGGTAAAATTTTCTCTCCTTTTTTTTGTAGCTGGAAAATAGTTTTATAAATGCATTTGGCTTATTTCAAATTATTTGGACTAATATCTTTTCAACACCACTACAACAGTTTTGCAGCATATATTAAGAAAGAAAAAATTAATCTATTGAGTGAATTTAAACCCTTGGGTGTGCTGGAGATATGTCAGGCATATAAGGGTTTAATAAAATATTTGGCCTTATGCTGAAAGGAAAAACAAAGTAAATCTGTAGCAAATCATGCACCACCTAGCAGAACAAAAGCTCCAAAACTCCCATTTATTTAAATGAGGATTTCAAGCTCTTGAATGCTAGTGAGATCGCCCAACGCATTTTGCATCATATATATAGCACAACTTGTGTTTCACACAATTAATAAGTACAACAAGATATAACTTAAACATTTAGATGCACAATATATAAATAAGGGGGGTTTACATGCCTCAACCACTTGGGGCCATATTTATGAAGTTAAAGAAGATCAGATCTGGAGCAAACCAACTTTTGTCATTTGGGACATATAACTTTCCAAAGTTCTCATCTATTCTAAATTGGCCTATAGTGCTGTTGGTATGCCCCAGAACCGGTCATCATTTTCTTTCGGCATAGTGCCCGTAGGGCTGTTTTTGGGAACCTAAAGAGGATCAGTGGCGGGGCACAAATAAACACAATGGGGATTTTAACCCCTAAAATGTTAAAAAGGTCTCAGACTGCTCTAGAATTCAAGGGATTGCTCCATTTAAATCGAAGTTTACATTTTCCCTACTGTGCAGTTGGTTGGCTCCAGAATTGGGCTTCTTTAGGTTTCGGAATAAGGTCCTTGGAGGCTACAGATACCTCCATTGCATTTCTTCAAAACGTCTTTAGCATTTAAAGGGATAGTAATACTTTCTTATAAAAATCTCTAAAATTGTAGATGATAATATCATTAGAATAAGCTACTTCCCAGGTCTCAAATCTTCATAGTTTTTCTGTTTGTTGCATTTAAACTCCCCCCTCCCCTTTTTCGTACGTCAGGCAAACCAAGCACACTTTATAGACCGTTCCAATTAAGTATTTCTTCATAAACGTCACGTTTTTGGCACTGCTGAAGAGCCTCCGTCTGGTCAAATGACCGGATTCTGCATCTGTCTGCTTGAGCGCTGACGTACAAAAAAGGGGAGGGGGGTTTAAATGCTGCAAAGACAAGAACTATGAAGATTTGAGACCTGGGAAGTAGCTTATTCTAATTCTGTTATTAATATCTACAATTTTAGAGATTTTTATAAGAAAGTATTACTATCTCTTTAATCCTTGAGTGTCAGATACATTGGATACCTATCTGACACTCAAAGAATTACAGGGATAGTAATGTTTCACAAAAACAGCAGCTCCAATTAATCTTCATAGTATTTGAGCCATAGAGAGTGTGATTTCAATTCTGTCAGAGTTGTGGTTCAAGAGTAATTGAATGATAAAGTTTCCTCCTTCCGCCCCTTTTACCTAGTGTAAGCCTCCTCCCCTCAGATGTGGAGTCTGGTCCATAGACCAGACAGCTCACAGCAAGGAACAATCTTCTTACTGTGAGAACAATGAAAGCCCTGCCCCCCTTGACAGGTTTTTCAGAATTTTCCCTTATCTTAATTGAACATTGTCCCTCTCTGCAGTCTACCTGGGCACCTCCCTGCTGCTCTGAGGTGAGCAGTGTTACATCAGTAAAAGGGGCCAAAGGAGGATATTTTATCATTCAATTACTCTTGAACCACAACACTGACAGAATTGAAATAACACTCTCCAAGGCCCAAAAACGATGTAGATTAATTGGAGCTGCTTTTATTATGAAACATTACTATCCCTTTAAGAAATGAGCTAGAATTTAATTGAAGCAGATGAATTCTTGTCCTGATAAGTTCCCCTCCATGGGATGGATTCCATTGCACTTGATAACTTTATCATCGATTTTATCTGCAAATTTCCCCATAGACTTCAACAGGAATCTGAGCGCTAAATCAAGTAATTACATTTCACCTGCAATTGAATCCAGCCCTATGTTAGTAAAGACTTAATTCGCAACACTAATGGTTAAATAACAATACAATTATTTCCCTGCAACAAAATAATGTTGTCATTGGCTAACCGCATACATTATACAACAATGATCTATTTTTCATGATATAGTTGCACATTTCTCATCCACCTAAAATAAAGATGCAGCGATGCAATGTGTAATATTTACTTACGCTATGTTTTCAAAGCTTGTCTATAATGATTTCTCAGTGTGTTAGAATAATGCCTGTTGAAAGATGTTAAGCTCTTTCAAGAAGAGCATTGAAAGAAGCAATCAATACAACAGCCCCACTTGTGAGCTGCGAGTTTATCCTACAAACATTTGTCAGTAACAGACAAGATTTTCATTTCTCTGGATCGACTCGTAGGGTTTTTTTTTTTAATTTGCCATTTTAGTTTATATTGAACACCCACACCCGCCAGCATATAAATACATGATGCTCGTGCACTAAGGGGAAATGGAGAAATTCTGGCGGAAATTTGCTGCATCACACAAAAAAAAAAAATCCCCAAATTCCATGAAAGGGGCTTAACTGTTTGCGTTCCAGAGGGGTATGCAAGGCATTGCAAAGCAATATATTAACCCTTTGAGTGCCAGAGGGCATACCACTCTGGCACTCAAAGGGTTAAGAACTGGAGCAATTCTTCGTTAGACTGCTATTCTTATTTATTTAAATGGGGATTTTAATCCAGTCACCAACGCATTGCAAAGCAATGTGTTATGTACCCCACTGGCACTCAAAGGATTAAACCCATTTAATTCTGGAGAGGTCCAGAGCGCATTGCTTTGCAATGCGTTGGTGACCTCTCTAGCACTCAGTGGGTTAAAAGCCCCATTTAAATCAATAAGAATAGTAATCTGACCCAGAATTGCCCCAGTTCTTAATACATAAACCACACAATGAGTAGGATATACTAATCTGATTTTGCGCTAGTGCATTGCACGTCTAATATCAATTTACTAAGTAACCTGAGCCAAAATATTCTCCGCTGTGAGCCTCTTGCACCAAGGTGTGTGTGTGGGGGGGGGCAGTGGAGAAGGGTATCAGCATTTAGGGTATCCTTCCCTCTGTGTCTTACTTAAAGGAATAGTAATCCTATATAATAATTTGCTAGGATGTTTGTCAGAAGCCATTATGCTCAGTAGAGACTGTCAGAATGATGGGAGTTCTGTGCTGGGAGTGCTTTCAGACAGTCTCTACAGTGCATGAGTGCATCTGCGGCAGGACGCAGAGGAGGACCGGCCTCTTAACCCTTTGAGTGCCAGAGGGGTACACAACTCATTGCAAAGCAATGCGTTGCGTACCCCCTCTGGCACTTAAAGGGTTAACATCACCCGGACGTTGGCCCGCATACATGGGCTTTTACACTAGTACTTAAATATTACTAATCCCCATATTGTAGCCATGGTAAAAATAATTTAATTGTCCCCATTGTAATCTCTCAAACCTTTATGGTTTGAGAGATAAACGCCCGCAAAGTTCCCCCCTCCCCCTTCCCTGAAGTCAGTGTTGTACTGAATGCAGGGTAAGTCTGTCATATGACAATCAGGTGGCTCTGCAGCAGAGCCAATATCTCGTTAGTTAAAAAGAATTATTTCACTGAAACGGTCTTCTACATGTGCTTGCAAACCAATCACACGTAGAAGACCTTTTATAATAATTTGCATAATTCAACAGAAATCACCTTCCCTATAATGACTGAATTATAAATCCATCGTAAATTCTGACTGCCAATTGCAATAGCATCATTGTTGATCACATCTCTCCATTTAAGGCTAAGTATTTTATTTTTAAATAGCCTATAAAATATAATATATAAAACTATTCTCCCACACTAGGAGGGACAGTCCCTCTTTTACACCTACATCCCTATGTCCCTCTTTTTAGGACATGAGACTATGTGTGTTCTATATAGGTCTATTACATTGCTATAGAACAATAAAACTCACAGTAATGTTTGTTTATACTTAACTATCTGTGTTTACAATATGATAAACAAAGAGCTGAGCTAAGAACGAGATGTCATCCATTAAGACTAGAGGAAAGGCACTTTCGACTAAAACAAAGGCATGGATTTTTTACAGTATGGGCGGAAAAGCTATGGAATTCTTTGCCTCTGGATGTCGTACTTGCAGATAATGTAACTGCTTTCAAAAAAGCAATGGATGCCTATCCAGCACAGAACAATATTGAGAATTATGACAGATGGCTTCAATGTAGATAGGATGTTGATCCAGGGAAATATCTGACTGCCATTCGGATTCAGGAAGGATTTTTTTTACCCACTTGGGGCTTAATTGGAAATGGCTTCGGGCCTTCCTCTGGATCAACAGGGGTATGCTGGCATGGGCTGGACTTGATGGACACACATCTTTTTTCAGCCTCGTCAATTATGTTATTATGATATTATATTTCATCTTGATCTAAATAATTTGTTTGCTTATTAATATTTAAAACTTTGCTTTTGTAACATATACCATTTTCTTTGTAACACAAGTTTGTCTCTGTGTAACGGGTGTGTGTAACAAAGGTGTATGTGTGTGTGTGTCAGATAGCTGTCAGCGACACCATTGTGCGGCACACTATGCCTCTCTGTATGTCAGTATGTGCTATGGCCAATCCTGTATTCAAATATTCCAATTTACATAACTGAATACAAGGATAAAACACTTAAATAAAAAGATGGGCAACGCCGCCCCACACTGCTAGTAGCTTATAATATATATATGTTTAAAAAAAATAATATATATATATATATATATATATATATATATATATAGATAGATATATAATTTGTTAGTTTCTTTTCAAGCTCAAGGTCTCTGAATTCCACAGTGTCTGACACATAACATCAAAGAGACAAGAAGGTTCCACACCCCCTTGGATCCTAGATGCGTTGAAGACCTCTGTAGGTTATTCCCAGCAGCGTCCCATTTGTCAGATTCTCCACTGCCCCTGCCAAAGTACTAGAGCCCGCACATTTCCTTCATCTATTTCATTGAGATCTGTGTGGCAGCTAAGACATTCTTTTGCATGGGCTTCAGTAGGCATGGTAACTGCTAACTGCTTCTTGATTGCAAGCTTTCCTAAGTGTTACCTCCTAAATCTTGCTGCTAGGTTTTCTTTTGGTGACTTAGATGTGTTTAAGAGTTATCAACTCCATCTGTGTTGTTTGCAATAAATTGCTTCCTTAATTGAGGTACTGGTGCATTGAACAAGCAGAGCATGTTCATCAAGTCTGTGAATCTCTAATGTGGAGAACGGCAGGTACCTTAGGGCTACTCTAGATGATTGCTGTGTTGACTTTGTCTAATTGCAGGGGAGGAGTCAGGAAAGCAATGATGGACAGCGTTACAGCTGGAGGGGTGGTTGGGGAATGCGGCCATGAGCATGCACAGCTAAACATACTGACTGACGGAACACTGAGGTCTTTTATCAGGAAGATAAAGAGAGGCAATTCAGGAGCAGATCAGCTGCACCATAGGGGACCAATGAAAATGCCTATTGATTTAAATGTTTCTTTTAACCATTTAGATGCTAGAGATCCAATGTGTTGAGGGCCTCTCTTGCATTCATTAAAATCAATGGACGTTTTGGAAATGTTAATTTGTCCCATATCGTGCAGCTGGTTTGCCCCAGAATTCCTTATCTTTACCTCCCAGAATAGAACACGAAGGGGTTTATGCAGAAAACAAAATATAAGTGATTCTGGAACATACCAATTGCCTTAACTCCCAAGTGTCCCTCTTTAGGAGGGACAGTCCCTCTTTTAGACCCAAATCCCTCTGTCCCTCTTTCCCACCCTGATGTCCCTCTTTTTAGGCGATCAGACTGTGTGGTGTGTATAGAAGTGTATCACATTGCTCTACAGCAATAAAACTCACACTTTTGTTTGTTTAACCGTCAGTATGTGTGTTTATAAATTAGTGTGTGTAAATAAAATACTTTGGTCCTGTTATAAGTCAATTATTAGGTTACACAAGGAGGTATCAATAGGTCATGAAATAGCCTAAAAATTCTCAGCAATGCCCGCCCACCAGCCACGCCCCCAGCAACACCCCCTAAACCACAAGTGTCCCTCTTTGGCAATTTGAAATGTTGGGAGGTATGCAATTGCACCGGGGGGGGGTCAAACGACAATTCTCAAAATCACCACTGATTTCAATGGGACTTTTAACCCCTTAAATGCCAGCATGGCCTCCAATATATTGCTTGACAATCCTTTGGTGACCTCCCTAGCATTTGGGAGGGGGGGGTTACTAAGCGGTGATAAAGAGGTGATAAAGTCAGAGGCGTAACTAGAAGCCTCCGAGCCCTGGTGCAAGAAGCGCCATGGGCCCCCCCCGGACCACATTCCCCCCCCTCGACTACATTGGCCCTCTCCAAAATGCCCCCATCTCCTACCTCCCTGGAGTGGCAGGAGCCCGGAGAGGTGTGTTGATCTCCTGCGCGGTCCTCTTCAGTAATGCAGAGCTCTGGGAGATGATGTCATCTCCCAGCGCTCTGCATTACTACAGTGCCAGGCGGAGATCGCGGGCGCCAGGCAGAGGGGTCACAGGGGGCGGCCGGGCCCGGTCGTGGGTGCGACCCCTGCGACCCCTATAGTTACGCCACTGGATAAAGTGGAGATGACTTCTTAGTTTATCACTTCTCCAATTCCCTATGTTATTCTATGGAGCCAATGCACTAAGATTTCTTCAGCTTTAGAGATATAAGTGCATAGGCTCCATACAATAACATTGGAACTGGGAAGTGATATCACTGGAGAAGTCATCTCCACTTTATCACTGCTTTATCACCACTTAGTGAATCTCCCCCAATGTGTTTTATACCCCATTTAAGTCAAGTCAAAAAAATTTCACCCCTAGGGTAATGATGGTACGCTCCAGAATTGAGCATCTTTTCTTTCTGTATAAGGATTTTAACACATAATTAGTATTCTGGCAAAATAGGTGTCTGTTACAAGTCCAGAGCACAAATTTATATCCTGCTGTTTTTCATATCGTACCATAAAATCTCTGGTATGATACGCACTTCTGCATAATACGCAGGTTAGGGCCGGCACTACAATTAAGGCAGGCAAAGCAGCTGCCTTAGGGCGCCGCAACGGAGGGGCGCCGAAAAGGGAGAAGCTGAGAATTTTTTTTTAAAAAATATATCTGCCGCGAGGGAGCGCTGATTTACACTACCAAGCGCTCCCTCGCGGCGTCTATGGGACGCTCACAAAGCAGAGCGACCCAGGCTCTGTAGTAATACAGAGTGCTGGGAGATGACATCATTGAGGTGGGTAGAGGAAGGGAAGCAGATAAGCGCTATATATATATATATATATATATATATATATATATATATATATATTTTTTTTTTTTTTTTTTTCTTGTGTATAATACGCACCCTCCACTTCACATAAGGTGAAAAAGGACAAAATTGTGAGTATTATATGTAAGATTTTACAGTACTTCAAATAAGGACTATATATATTAAATTATTAACCTAATGAGTGCCAGAGAGGTATCCAATGCATTGCAATGCCATGTAATAGGTATGTCGTGTTACTAGCATTTTTGGTGGGAATTTAGTAACAACATTAAAGGAATAGTAATGTTTAATAATAAAAGCAGCTCTAATTAATCGTCATAGTATTTGGACTTTGGAGAGTTTTATTTCAATTCTGTCGGAGTTGTAGTTCAAGAGTAATTCAATGACAAAGTATCCCCCTCCCGCCCCTTTTACTGATGTAACACTGCTCAGCCAGAGCAGAAGGGAGGTGCCCAGGTAGATTGCAGAGAGGGACAATCTTCAATTAAGATAAGGGAAAAAGCTGAAAAACCTGTCAAGGGGGGCAGAGACTTTTATTGTTCTCATAGGAAGAAGATTGTCCCCTGTTTTTATCTGACTGGTCTATGGACTGGATTCCACATCTGAGAAGAGATGGCTTACACTAGGTAAAAGTGGCAGGAGGGGGAAACTTTATCATTCAATTTCTTTTGAACTACAACACTCACATTATTGAAATAGCACTCTCTATGGATCAAATACTACGAAGATTAATTGGAGCTGGTGTGTTTGTGAAAAATCACTATCCCTTTAAACATTTTAAAACACTTCCCTTGACGTAGAAATAACATATTAACACTTTAAGGGCTAGATGAATTTGTGCAATGCATTGCTCCACCCTCTTGTCTTTAAAGAGTCAATGTATAATGTAACTGTTTAGAAAGATGGTAAAAAAATTTCATCTGGCTGATACACATTGAAATGATAATGAAATTATGCTAAATAGTATCTAACATCCTAAAATAAAATGAATGTTAAAGGAGCAGAATAGGTTAAATATAAGACCCTTTTAACCAATGATGGATGAAAGGTTAGCATTTTTAATAAGAAGGCCGTAAATGTACAATCTACTAGTTAAAAATATGTATTTTTTTACTATTATTAGAGCACTCTCACTTCCTGGCAGATATTAGCCATATAAGCTAAATATGTTTTAGGAAAGTTGATATAAAGCTGTCACTGACTTTTTACCAGCAAAAGGAGCCAAAAGAGATGGTCCCTCCAATCTGTTGAGTGACTTTATATGCATGTGGGGGATACCTCTTCCTCCACTCAGCCCTTTTCTTGTTCTCTTTCAACAAGATGATCTAAACCTTAGCTGCTCCCTGTGTGATCTTGTGAGACCATCACCCTTGGCTCCTTTCCTTGGTAAAAAGTCAGCGCCAGCTTTATATCATTCCATACATAAAATTTGGTTATCGAGAGGTTGGACTCAGGGCCGGATTTCTCATAAGGCAGAGTAGGCATTTGCCTACAGGCTCACCCCACAGAGGGGCGCCTGTCATTGGGACCCGTTTTTAGCTTTTATAAATGTATTTATTTATTTTAATTATCCTTGCCGCGGGCAGTGCAGGCACTAACCCCTCACCCGGTTAGGTCTACCATCTGCGCCTCCGTCGGCACAGACCTGTAGCTGATGAGCTCCCCCAGCTCTTTAGTAATGCAGGGCGCTGGGAGATGACATCAGGTACAGTCCTGTCCTGCCATGCCGCAGGACCATCAGGGAGGAGGTAGGAAATGGGGGTGGGCGCAATGTGAGGGTAATATGGAGCTGATGGGGGGGAAAGTTGGAGCTGATGGGGGGCAGAGTGAGGGCAAAGTGGAGATGATTGGGGCAATGTGAAGGCAATATGGAGATGATGGGGGCAATGTGAGGGCAATATGGAGGCAGTATGGAGATGATGGGGGCAATGTGAGGGCAATATGGAGGCAGTATGGAGATGATGGGGGAAATGTGAGGGCAATATGGAGCTCATGGGGGGCAGTGTGGAGATGATGGGGGCAATGTGAGGGCAATGTGGAGCTGATGGGGGGCAAGTTGGAGCCGATGGGGCAATATGGCACTGATGGGGGCAATGTAAGGACAATATGAAGCTGATGGGGGGGCAATGGGAGGGCAATATGGAGATTAGGAGCGTCGTGTAAGTGTCCAGTTGAGATGGCCAATGGGGGGGGGGGGGCGCTTCAGATTTTTGTGCCTACAGGCTCCTAAGATGTAAATCCGGTCCTAGTTGGACTCTTTGGGGGACATTCACTAAGCGGTGATAAAGCGAAGATGATTTCTTCAGTTTATCACTTTCCAATCCCTATGTTTTTCTGTAGTGTCTATGCACTAAGATCTCCAAAGTTGAAGAAATCTTAGTGAATAGGCTCCATAGAATAACATAGGAACTGGAGAAGTCATTTCCTCTTTATCACCTCTTTATCTCCTCTTTATCACCTCTTTATCACCTCTTTATCTCCTCTTTATCACCTCTTTATCACCTCTTAGTGAATGTCCCCCTGTGTTTGAAGCTACAGCTGCAAGATGACACAATTTGTGAGATTACTGTTAGAGTGTTCCATGTGGACCTGATAAATCCTAATACTGACCTAGCGCCTCCATATTGATGTTATTAAATGTTTTAAGAAGGGATATTTAATGAATTATTCTGAACAATTTAAGGACCAGAGCAGCATCAATAGAAGAATGTTTGGTGTTGATAGATTAGTATAAGCAATAGGGAGGTGCAGCAGATAAATGTATTTCAATAACTATTTTAGCAGAGAAACACATGAGTACATTCCCCAAATCAATGTCATAAATCAAGGAATTGTTCTTTACAGTTTTGCTGTGTCTTATATAATATTATTATACTAGTGTAAAAGCCAGTGTAAAGGGGCCAAGGTCGGGGTAATGTTAACCCTCTGAGTGCCAGAGGGGTATGCAATGCATTACTTTGCAATGCGTTGCATACTCCTCTGGCACTCAAAGGGTTAAGAGGCCGCTACCTCACTACTCCACGCGACATAGCCTTGCGTCGCCTCACTCACACGATGCAATCATGCTCAGTAGAGACTGCCCAAACGCATGCAGTCTCTACTGTGCATGACGGCTTCTGACAAACATCCTAGCATTTTATTATATAGGATAATATTATATTATACTAACATTTTTAGTTGTGTATCTATATATATATCTATATATCTAAATATCTAGATAGATAGATCGATAGATTATATATATATATATATATATATATATATATATATATATATATGTAAAAAATATATGATATCAATAGCCGTCACTCTCAGCTCTTAATTAAAGTAAAACAAATTTTATTGAAAAAATGTTGATGTTTCGACGCAGCAGTGGGTCTTTAGCAAGACAGCAATGATTGAAATTTAGGGACTTTTAATTTCGCCCCTCTGATGCAATTGGTTTGCTCCGGAATTATTCCACTTTTATTTTGAAAGCAAGGCCCTAAGTTAAATATATATACCCCTTTGGATGCTAATGAGGTCTCAGTTAAAGGGGAACTACCACCCCGCAATAACTTAATCTTGATTGATTCTTCATCTGGCGACTAGCTGCTTAGTAGCGCCGGCCGGCTCAAAAGGGACTGACAGCGCAGGCGCACGGACGTCACTTTGATGAGATGTCCGTGCTTCCTGCTCCTGTGAGCATCCCTAAAATGCCAAAATCTTCAGAACCGGGAAATATTTCTGGAGACTAGCGCTACTAAGCAGCTAGTCGCCAGATGAAGACTCAATCAAGCTTAAGTTATTGCGGGGTGGTAGTTCCCCTTTAAGTAAATTAAAACAGAACTAGACCAAAAAATTTAATAGGTTGATATAACTTTACATTTCACTTACATCACTAAAATGCCATCTTAAACTTCTTTTTAATGCATGTATAAATTATATACCCTCTTTAGTGTCCCCCTTTGAGACCCAAATCCCTCTGTCTCTCTTTCCCACCCTGATGTCACTCTTTTTAGGCAATCAGACCGTGTGGTGTACATACATGTGTACCACATTGCTCCACGACAATAAAGCCCACATTGATGTCTGTTTAAACATCAGTATATGTGTTTATAAATTAGTCTGTGTAAATAAAATACTATGGAGAGCTCTTTATGCCATTTATTCAGTTGATTAAAGAGCTGTCAGTAGATCATGATCATACCTGGAGCTTCTTCCCTTTGAGTCTCCGAAGAGGGCTCATGTGATGCCGAAAAGGGGATGTCAATAACACAATTTGTGTCATAAAGAAGGTGGGGCTTAAACAGATGGGTGGGGCTTAGGTGGCTATGTGTCATTAATGGGGTGTGAAGTAGGTGGGAAGTGGGAAGAACAGTGTGCGAAGAAAGAGAAATGGGAAGGGAAGGGAAGGGAAGTGGGAGGAACAGGGTGGGAAGAAGGAGAAATGGGAAGGGAAGGGAAGTGGGAGGAACAAGGTGAGAAGGAGGAGAAGTGGGCAGGAAGTTAGAGGAATAGGCTGGGAAGAAGAAACTCACCACGTCCAGAGAATCAGACTCTGTCACAGGAGTCTGGGTAATTCAGCCTGAAATCCGGTGTCTCTGGGGCAAACCGGAGAGTTCCTAGTTATGGTCGCGATGTAGCCTAAAAAATTCCCAGTAATGCCCCGTCCACCAGTCATAACCCCAGCAAAACCACCTAAAATGTTGGGAGATATCAAATTGTCCTGTTCAGAGATCATTTATTTAATGTTTGTATTGAGAGATACAACTAAATTCAGTCAATTGATTATGATTAGTGCCCTCAAATTGACCTTGTATTCAGGAAGGATGTTTCAGCCCATTTACTGATAATCCTGGACAATCAATGAGATCTCTGGAGCCCTGCAAAAAGGATAATGAACTCCTTTTCCCTCATATGTAAGACTAGATTTTAGGCCTCAGAAAACAGATAATTTTTACAGATTCTAGCATGAATCACAGGGTAATTATGTATACACTATCCCAGGTCATTTTTAGGTGTTTGTTTAAATACCAAAGACGTAACGCAGAGCAGGAGTGCGGCCTTAGAAAGCAAGCGATTTAGAGGAAGGAAAAAACAGGCAATCTGTGGTTTCTTGCTGTGATGGACAATTACACAAGTACAGTCTGTCAGGATAGATTTACGATTCCATTTGTTGTAATTGTTACTACCGAAAAACATATTTATCTGTGAAAGTGTATAATCTCTACGACTTATTATCGGTGTTAGAACATTTAACACGTACGCTGTTTTTTTTTTCTTGAATTACATTTTACAAGGTAAATAATAATTTAAAGGGATATTATTGCTTAAAGCTGATCTATCTATCTATCTGTTCATCTATCTATCTATCTATCTATCTATCTATCTATCTATCTATCTGTGTAAAAGTAAATTGGTGGGTTTCTGGATCAGTGCCAGCCATGCCGGGAAGCTGAAAATGGGCTCTGCTAGACATGCTGGGGTGGGGCCCCAACATGTAAAAAAGATCCCATTGCCAGAGGGGCTTTCATTTGCCCACATATATGAGGGGTTTACCAAATGTATTCAGGCAAAGCTTTCATGCATTTATCCAGCCATTCCCTGTAGAGAGGTGCCCGCAATCTGCCTCCAGCGCTCCAGTAATGCAGAGCGCTGGGAGATGACATTATCTCCCAGCGCTTTGCATTACTAAGAGGACCGCGCAGGAGCACCAGGTAGGAGATGGGGGCATTGTGTAGAGGGTCAATGTGGTCAGGGGGCAAATGTGGTGGGGGGGCCCACAGCACTTCTTGTACCAGGGCTCGGAGGCTTCTAGTTACGCCTCTGGGATAAAGACTTCACTATGATAAATTCTCCAGTATCTATGCTACTCTATGGGAGAGCTTTATTTACAGACTACAGGGAGAGATGCACTAAGATATAATAAAGAGGAGAGCATTAATCCAATGAGATAAGCTCTCCAGTACAAATGTTATACTATGGGAGAACTTTAGTTATAGACGTTAAGGAGAGATGCACTAAGGTGTGATGAAGAGGAGGTAAATTCTCCAGTGTGGTAAACTCTCCAGTTCCTATGTTACTCAGTGTAGCCTGTGCACTAAAATATTTTAAAGTGGAACTACCACCATATAAAAAGTCACCACCCAATAATTAAGAATATGGCGATTAGCTTCTTAATACTGCTATTATCTTCCACAAGTACCGCTTTTTGAAGAAATCCTGTTTCTTCAGAGACCGGCAGCCAGGCTTGGATGCATACATCTTGCTCAGAGATGTCTGTGCGCCAGCGCTGTCCATCCTGGTCTCCTCTAGGAGCCAAAAGACACCAAACAGGACTGATGGCGCAGGCGCACAGACGGCTCTACAGCAAGAAGCCTGGTCGTCAGTCTCTGAATAAACAGAATTACTTCAAAACGCGATAGTTGCGGAAGATATTCCTAATTATTGGGTGGTGACTATATATAGCTGGCAGTTCTGGTTTAAGCTGGAGAGATCTTGGTATATAGGTTCCATAGAATAACAAAATTGGACAGCTCGTCATATTGGAGTTCTCTTTTTATCACCTCTTTATCACACTTCAGTGCTTCTTCCCCCTAGTTTATGGTGGTCAATCTATTTATCTTTTTACTTAAAATGATTTAACCCTTGCATGCTAGAGAGGCCTCCAATGTATTGCAAAGCAATACAAAAGTTCATGGCATATAAATCACTTCAAGATATTGCAATATTGTATTTTATTTTATTTTGGAGGGGGGAATCCCGTTGCAGGAGATTCTGATATTACCCCTGTTACATCAGGGAAATCAGCAGTATTACACCATTTCAATAGGGATATCAGCAGAGAACTGTACTACTTCCATAGAGAAAACAGCACAGTCCTGCACTGTTATCATTAGAGAGATCAGCAGAGTACTGCATTGTTACATTGATGAGATCAGCAGAGCACTTCACTGTTACCATTAGGGAGATCAGCAGAGTACTGCATTGTTACCATTACTGAGATCAGCAGAGTATCCAATGATTGCGTTAGGGAGATCAACAGAGTATAGTACCATTACCAATAAGAACATCTGCAGAGTACTGCACTGCTGTCATTAGATATATCAGCACAGTATCACACCATTACTATGAGAGAAATCAGCAGTATATTGCAATATTACAGTTACGAAGACCCACAGAGTATTGTACCATTTCCATTAAGGAGATCAGCATAAAACTGCAATAGAATCTCTAGGGAGATCAGCAGAGTATTGTACCACTTCCATTAGGGAGAGAATCAGAGTATTTCACCATTTCTATTATAAAGTTTAGCAGAGCATTACTCTATTACCATTGGGGAAATCAGCAGGGTATTGCACAATTGCTACCAGCAGACTATCACACAGTTACGTGCTCCCATTTGGCAACAAGGGCTTTAAATTAAACCAGGAAGGCCTCTCAGTGCCCCTGTTCTTGATTAACCTCTTGCTTTGCACACCTCGCTGGGCCACACAAAGTTAACCCTTTGAGTGCCAGAGGGGTATGGAAAGAGTTGCTTTGCAATGCATTCCATACCCCTCTGACACGCAAAGGGTTAAGATATGTTGGGGGGGTTTATACTTCTTAGACTTATCTGAAAGGAAATGTGTCCCAATTCTCTGTAATACAATGCAGCAACCAATATGTACATGTATCTCTCTACCAGTAAAGAGGTTAAATATTTGTGTGCCAGCTTTTTTTTTTTTTTTTGCAGATGAACTTCCAGGATCTTGTTTACCGCAGCTGAACACTCTGCAGAGATGAGCTGACATCCTACTGGGCTTGTTTGCTCACAGGGAACAATTGACTCACATACTGTAGTTTGTCACCTATTTCCGCTGGAAGAGTCACAAAGCACAATCACCAGTGAAATCAGTGTTCACCAGCTGTATAACTACGGTTGCCACCCAGCCGGTAAAAAATTGGCTTCTGTCCAATGTTAAGTGTATGGAGAGAATGCCATGGCCGGTATTTTTTTTTTTAAGAAAAGGTGCAACCCTATGTATAACTGTCGCACATGCATTGGAGGTATGTGATCAATACTAAACCAATCTATATAAATGGATCATGGAATGGATTAGATACACTGTACAATTCCATTTTTATGACAGTAACATAGTAACATAGTAAATTAGGTTGATAAAAGACACAGCTCCATCAATTTCAACCCTTGCCTCATAACCCAGAGAAATGAGAATTATATAAGTCTTCCTGCTGCCAAATAAGTTAATCTTTATCAGACCTTCCTGTCTTTCCTACTAATACACAGTATAACCCTGTATGTTCCCCTCTGAAAGAAATGTATCAATCTTCTCTTAAATGTATATATTGTATCTGCCATAACCACATCCTTGGGCAAGCAATATCATAATTTAAAAGACCTTACTGTAAAAAACCTTTCCTGTGTTGAAGTCTTAACCTCCTTTCCTCTTATCTCAGGGGGTGTCCCCTGGTCACTTGATCGTGATGGATTTCTAGAAGAGAGGCGTTCAAACCTGTCCACTGTCCCCCTCAATGGTGCAGGTTTTCAGTATCTTCTCACATGAACACAAGTGAATCGGTCAGTGGTTCAGTCATACTAAACACTAGTTCACACTAGCGGCTGAATCACAACAATTCAAAAGCATGGAAAAAACTCATGAAATTGATATTATTGTGTGATATGGGGCCATTCACACTGTTGATACAGCAGCACAAGTCACAAGATAAAACCTCCTGCTACAACGTTTGGTCTGGAATTGCTTTATCACAAATGCATACAGTCTGTATTCATTTCAATGGTATTGCACCAATTATCACATGTTAACACAATTACTGTGCAATGCTGAAGTTGAACAAAAGCATTATGGGTAGAAAAGTAGAGAAGCATGTGATTGAAAACGCATTGAGAAATATGATAATCTCATATACATTTCACACAAATTCGTATGCATTTTTATATGTGCTTTCAGTAAATAGCAAGTGTGTACATCGTCTGAAGGATCTGTCTGTGTTAATGACATTCAGTTGTGCTTAACTGGGGATATCTTGAAAGCTTGCACTATCAGGGGGCTTGAAGGCACATTTGTGCCCCCTGGTCTAGAAGACACACAGTCTGATATACAAAAAAAAAAAAAAAAAAAGAAAGCAATTCTAGGGCTGAAACTAGCTCCTATTGGATCAGACTTGGTAAAAGTGCATAATTGGCCTTTAATATATTTAAAGGATTCGATCATATCATCCCTCCTTCCTCTTTTCTGAGCTGTTAAGGTCTTTGAGTCTATCCTAGTAAACTTTATCATGAAGACCCTGCACTATTTTAGTGACTCTTGTTTGAACTGTCTCCAGTTTATTAATGTCCTCCTGGAGACGTGGTCTCCAGAACGGACTTAGAAGTAGTCCATTAAAGTGACATTAATACCTATATCTTCCTGCATTATTGTCACATCATATGTAACCCATTATCATGTTAATTTTTCTCACTGTTTTACTGCATTGCTAGCCTAGTTTATCAAACTGGATAAGAGAGACCTTTGTTACAAGTGAAATTGTTGTATGTAATCTACTGGTAATGAAAGACTCATTGAATAAATGGTGTAATTAAAGTGGACAGAGACTGACAGAATTATCAGGGAATTGGACCAAACAAACAGGTGGTGAGGTAGTAGAATGTGAAGACCAATAGAGAATTTGCCTACTGACACAGAGATGATTGAGCCGAGGAATGATTGTGCTGTGGGGAGGTGCATATATTTAATATGTAGAGATCTATATGATAAAATGTAATTTCAGACTGCTACATGGTTGTTGAGATACTGACACTGAAGTTAGTATCAGGGAGGTGGGTTTATAGCAAACTATGAAGTTAAAGGGATAGTAATGTTTCATAACAAAAACAGCTCCAATTAATCATCATAGTATTTGGACTTTGGAGAGTGTTATTTCAGTTCTGTCAGAGTTGTAGTTCAAGAGTAATTCAATGACAAAATATCCCCCTCCCGCCCCTTTTACTGATGTAACACTGCTCAGCCAGAGCAGAAGGGAGATGCCCAGGTAGACTGCAGAGAGGGACAATCTTCAATTAAGATAAGGGAAAAACATGTCAAGAGGGTATGGCTTTCATTGTTCTCATAGGAAGAAGATTGTCCCCACTGTTATCTGTCTGGTCTATGGACTGCATTCCACATCTGAGAAGAGATGGCTTACACTTGGTAAAAGGGGCGGGGAGGGGAAACTTTGCTTGTGAATATCTCACAGACCATAAAGGTTTGAGAGATAAGACTTATATCATTCTTCATGTTTTTTTAATGCCTACAAAATAAAATAAAGATAAAACGAAGTATTACTATCCCTTTAACTTAATGTAATAGCGTAATAAATTAGAGTAAAATAAAAACAGCAGCTGACTTTCATGTATATTGCCACAGAGGCAATGATATCAAACTCAGAAGAGAAGGGCATGATTTCTATAGTTGTATACATATACTGAGAAAATGTCACCTGAAAACAATGTCACATTGATGACAGGACATACAAAAAAAAGAGTAACTCATGTTATGGAAACTGATGAGTATGGATGGCGTTTCAGGAAAATGTGAATAGAATGGATAATACATGATGATGATCAGAAGGTTTTGAAAAATCTTCTCAGAAGATTTCAATAAGTATATGCATACAAGAACAAGCAAGAGCACATCATGACTTGATCTGTGTTACAACATACTCAGTTCACACAGAACATCATTGCTAATCCCAAATTTAAAGTGGAACCGTCACTTTGTACCAACCAGGCGATTTTGAAAGAACTTTCAAAAGTAAGCTATATTTATGTTAGTTTTTTTTATTCAAACCAATAGTTTATAAGATATTTAGCTTATTTATTTGTCAGTTAGTGCAAGTTCGAATAAAATTTTCCACATAGATCTACATTACCAACTGTCATATCTTACTAGGAAATATTTGCTCAACTACATAAAATGACACATAAATATAGCTATATATCTCAGAAACTACTGCTAGAAATTAAAAATGACTAATATAAATATTGGTGATTTTGGGCACTCTTTTCAAAACCACCTATTTGTTACAAAGTAACAGTTTCATTATAAATATATGAATTGTTGTCCATGTATTTAATATACATTTGGGACTAGTAATGATGTTATGTGTGAACTTCAGATGTTTGTATTGAGATCTTCTGAGAAAAATCTCCACTGCCTTCTTCTCATAATCATATCCATTCCATGCAAACATTTTCATGAAACTCAATCCATACGTATATGTTCATTAATTGGTCATGTGATTAACTCTTTTTGTTTTACTGTCCTATTATGAATGCCACATTGATGTCAGCTGACATTCCTCTTAGTATACGTATTCAGTTATAGTAATGGTGTCTTTCTCGTTTCTTTCGATTTTTCAGAGTGGGTAATTTACAATTACATATCGTTTTATTCTTTGTGCATCGGAATGCCGAGGAGTTAGAAACACTTGTGTTGCTAAGTAGGTTGCAGGGTTATTGAGAATGTGACACTCGTTTTAAAGCTTAAAATAGCATCTTGGACTTTGATGCATCTAGTCTGCTCATTCCTTGACTCTGAAAGGAGGTTACTATTATGAAGTAATTAGTGACTCGATAATTAATGACAAGAAACTCATGAGCTCTCATCTAAAAAAAAAAAAAAGAAGTCCCCAAACAAGCTACAGAATGCAGTCATTCCTTCCTAATTAATGAAATGCTTACTCTTCAAAGATTTGGTAAGAATAAAGAAGGAATTCTGAGTATGTGTAGATGTACTTCAGTTTAAATTGCAATTACAAGATGGCCTGATGATACACTGGCTGGGAATTATCAGACACCAATGTTTATAATGTTAGCAAATCAAGAATTGCAGAGGATACTTGATGATTCCAGATCTGGACCAGGTTGATGGTAATAACCCAACCCAGGGCTGTCCACGTTCAGTCCTCAAGGGGCACCAACAGGCCAGGATGTAAGGATTTCCCTGATTAATCACAGGTGAGGTAATCAGTGGATCATTCATTGTGACTGACTCACCTGTGATTAATCAGGGAAACCCTTACATCCTAGACTGTTGGTGGCCCTTGAGGACTGAATGTGGACAGCCTTGACCCAACCTATGATATATCCAATTCTAGTTTGTATTTTGTTTTTCTGTAAGACAATGTAATGAAAAACCTTTTCTGCATGGATTAAAGCTGTTGTTCATGTCTTTGTTAGTTTTTATTAGTTTTTCAAACTTTTCCTGTACACATTAATGAATCAGTTGAAGATACATATATTAATTTTCATTTTGGTACAGATCCCTAAATGTAAGTCTTTTATAGCAAATTATTGTAATAAGAGGTTTGCAAATCAGCATGACCTACCTTCACTGTTTACCAGAAGCATACCTGAAGGGGAAATCCTGAGGATTCCTCAGATCGTCAAACTCAGCTTTGGAAAATCTGAACACGCCCTTCTATAGTTTAAACACCCTGACAACTAAACTCCTGGGAGTAACATTGGGAATGGTGTGCATTTTTTTCATGTGAGTTTCCTAACTTCTTGATACATTTGGTCTTATATATAAAAAGCAAAGTATATAAATTCTGGGGCAACCAATCAGGAGTAGATTTATATCCCCCTAGGAAAGGCACACTAGGTGTCCTTAGCTCCACCCATGTCTACAACGCCAGTCCTCAGATGACACTACTCCCATTCTAATCCACTGTTTCTGGGTACAGAAAATACCCATGGTCTATAAGAAGCAAGCAATAAGGAAAAAGACAATAAACCCCTTGGTTCGTAGTTTTTAATCATTTTTTGCTCAAGGCAACCCTAAAGTATAGCCTGGAAATTTTGGGTCACCCCTGCATGGTTCAGATACATAAATATATAGTTATTTTTAAGTGTATCAGGATCACAAAACAAACATATTGTGCATAACACATCAGATTCCAATTAGTTATTCAGTTATATTCTATTTGGGAGGAAAATCAGTGACATACAGTTCTCCACAGAACGTGATATAAACTGCTGAGTCACTTCCTGTCAGTTAGAACTTCCAGGAAGTAAACACACAGTAAACTACGGATTATTTGGACTGTTATAAATGTTGAATAAAACAACTGACACTGGGGGGAGTACCCTTGTTTCCCTTAGCAGGAAAAGCGCTATAATATATAGGTTTTCATATAAAAAGTTTACTTCTCGTTTAAGCCACTTTTCTCTGTGCATTAGTACAAAGCTCTCTTTCAAAACTGCCTACTTGGCACAAAATGACAGTTCCACTTTAAGACTGCTGACCTGAGAATCATATAAAATCATTACTTCTAGAATGACATTTGCTAATAAAGCTGTTACATTCCGTGTCCTAATTTAACCAAACGGAACCATTTGGGGTTTTTATATTCTGGTTTGGCACATGAACTGTATTATTTACAGAAGGAAATAATTATCAAAGGTGACAGCACAGACCCCTGCTTGTTCTGTTACACACCTACATGCTACAATTTAAATTTTTAAAGAGGGCATCAATAATGCAAGGACCACATGAGAAGACTAGGAACCATGCAGTGTGGTTTTAACTAGGAACGAGTAATAACAACGCCATTAGCAGAGGAACAAATCATGTCCCCTTTGGTTTGTTTCATGCAAAATCTATCAGCAGAAAATTTAACTGATATACTAAAGAAAATTGGAGCAATTCTAGGTCAAACCAACTGTGCTATGGGGGGGGACAAAAAATTCCCACTGATTAAAATGGGGCCTTTAACCCCGTGAATGATAGATTGCTCTCCAATCGTTTGTAAAGGGATGTGCAAGGGACGGCTATCCCCATCCCTTTGAGTGCCAGATTGTGTTGCGTATCCCACTGGCTCTCAAAGGGTTAAAACAGAAACATAGAATTTGAAGGCAGGTAAGAAACAATTGGACAACGTCGCCTTCCCAATTACGCTCTTCTTCTCCTCCACAGCTAACACAGCTATGCTCTCTTTCCCTTTAAAGGGATAGTAATACCTATATTAAAGTGCAGCTCCGAGTCTTCTTTATTCTATTTGTAGCATGTTGCACTATATTTCAGTACTAACAGACTTGTAGTTCAAGAGCAATTGAATCCGAAAGGATCCCCCTCCCGCCCCTTCTGACCACCTCCCATCAGTTATGAAATCCGGTCGTGGTACCGGATGGATCTCAGAGAGGGACAGTCTTCACTCAGTAAGTATCAGGAAAACTCTGCTCCCCCTTGATGAAGGAGGACAGGATTTTCCTATGCTTACTGAAGATTGTCCCTCGCTGCGCTCCATCCGGACCAGCATGAGAGGTACAGTGACACAGGGGAAAGGGACGGGAGGGGGATCCTTTCAGATTCAATTGCTGTTGAACTAGAAGCCTGTAAGTACTGAAATATATCGCTATTTCCTGAATATAGGATAAAGAAGACTTGGAGCTGCACTTTATTATATACTAGTTGAAGACCCCGTTACATGGCCCACAGTGCCACTGCCAGCCAGTCGCGGGGCAGTCATGCGCAGTGGAGACTGCCCATTCTATGGCTGATACAGTGCCAGCCGGTCGCGGTGCAGTCATGCTCAGTAGAGACTGCCTGCGCTGCAGCTGATACAGAGCTGGATGGTCCTTCAGAGCGGCCCACTCTGTATCAACCTCGTCACTGGCAGTCTCTACTGCGCATGACTGCACCGCGACTGACTGGCACTGTATCAGCCGCTGTGCAGGCAGTCTCTACTGAACATGACTGCAGCACGCGCAGCAGTCTCTACTGCGCATGACTGCATCGTTACACGCGCTTTAACTAATTATTATATAGGATATTACTATCCATTTAACATTATTCCTCTCTCATTCCATACTGCTGACTGTTCCACCCTACAGGTCCTTATATCAGTTTTCTCATCTTGTTGTCCCACTCTATTGTACACTAAAGAACTACAAGCACTTAGACCTTTGGTATCAGTCCCTCACTCCTATAGACTGTGAGCAGGGCCTTCTTATCCTTGTATTTCTAATACCTCTTAATGTTGATTGTAGAAATCCTTTTATATTGTACCCCACTGTACATTGTTCTGTTGTCTTTACTGTTGTACAGTGCCATGGAATCTGTTGATGTTTTATAAACAATAGATGATGATGATGATGATTTAATAATGAATAATTATATTTACATCAGCATCAATGAGATTTATGTACGAAGAGTAATGGATGAATAATTTCACCATAAAGAACACATTTAAGAAAAAGCCTGCTGATTTAAATGGGGATTCTGAACCACGTGCATGGTATAGAGGTCTCAAATGAATTACAAAGCAATGCATTGGAGACCTCTAGCATTCAAGGGGTTAAAATTCCCATTTAATCAATTATGGCTTTTCTCAGTCCCTTGTGGTGCAATTGGTTTGCCCCAGATCTGCTCCAATTCATCTTAGTACATCAGCTTCAGTGAGTGTATAATAATCAAAAGATATCCAGGATGGATTTTCATGACTTTGCATATAGATTGGGTGGTTCATGAATATGTCATGTTTTACTCAGCAAACGTGAGGTTAAAATGATGATATAAACCTTTCCTCATACCTACTAACATTTCAGACGGCCATTGAGGGACACTTCTGTTTTAGGGGTGCAGCTGGTGGGCAGGGTATTATAGTGAATTTTTAGGTTCTTTCATGTCCTACTTAAAGGGATAGTAATACTTCATTTTATCTTTATTTTATTTTGTAGGCATTAAAAAAACATGAAGAACGATATGGCTTATCTTTCAAACCTTTATGGTTTGAGAGATATTCACAAGCAAAGTTTCCCCCTCCTGCCCTTTTTACCTAGTGTAAGCCATCTCTTCTCAGATTTGGAATCCAGTCCATAGACCAGACAGATAACAGCAGGGGACAATCTTCATCCTATGCGAACAATGAAAGCCCTGCCCCCCTTGACAAGTTTTTCATGTTTTTCCCTTATCTTAATTGAAGATTGCCCCTCTCTGCAATCTACCTGGGCACTTCCCTTCTGCTCTGGCTGAACAGTGTTACATCAGTAAAAGGGGCGGGAGGGGGCTACTTTGTCATTGAATTACTCTTGTACTACAACTCTGACAGAAACTGAAATAACACTCTCCAAAGTCCAAATACTATGATGATTAATTAGAGCTGCTTTTATTATGAAACATTACTATCCCTTTAAGGAAGTGAAGCACAATTGGTTCTCTGTGCAGGCTCAAAACAGCATAATCCAATTTGGGCATCAGAAAGCTGACCGCACAGCTAGGATGGCTCTGGAAGTCACAGGTCGTGTCCAAAGACACACTGGGGGAGATGCACTAAGCCGTGATAAAGAGGTGATAAAGTGGAGATGACTTCTCCAGTTTATCACTTCTTCAGTTCCTGTTATTCTATAGAACCAATGCACTAAGATCTCTTCAACTTTGGAGATAATAGTGCATAGGCTCTACAGAATAACATAGGAACTGGAGAAGTGATAAACTGGAGAAGTCATCTCCACTTTATCACCTCTTTATCACCACTTAGTGAATCTCCCCCATACTGTACTTAATTTGTGGTGACACAGTTCTCATAGGCAACAAGTGTTGAGACTTCACATCTCAGTTGCTGTTTATAGGAGCTATAGCACACTGGAGACCTCCCTAGCACCCACATGGACCCTTTGTATGATTTTATTGTTTCTACAATGATTTAGTATTACAGAAATAGTGTATAATAGATTTGCTGGATATCACTAATCTCACAACCACACACACCCAAACAATCGTATAATACCATATATTTGGTGTTCTGACGAAGGGGACAGTCTTGGTCTACTCCAGATCATCTTTTTGGGGCCCAAGTATGGTGACCACATGTCCCAGATTGCCCAGGACAGTCCCAGATTTTAAATGTTAGTCCTTTGTCTTAGGCAGCCCCCTTCTGGGACTATACAATGTCCCTGAATGAAGATTCCTGAACTCAGAGGTCTAAACACTCGAAGAAGAAGAACGGCCCATAGACTACTGTTACAAAGTGATGCCTCTGCTGGGCTACAGAAAAATGGCTTCTGAACAGAGCTCTGATCACTAGAGAGAAAGCTGAGCCTTGATCCTGACATCAGTCAGGACTGCAGTGCAACTTTGTTGTAGTGTAATGCTAATCTAACACTTTGGGCTTGATGTACATTTTCTTGTAGCCCACCACCCACTTGTAGCGCCTCTTTTTGTTACAGTCAATTGGCAGTTCTCTCTCCTGTGTTTAGAGCTTTGTGGTCTGCTCTTCTCTCTGTAGTGTCCCTGAATGGCAGAATTGAAATGTGGTCACCCTAGGACCAAGGGATCCATTGCATCCACATTTCCCATGAATCAGGAAGATGACCTATTTTTCATGAGCAGTACAATGCTACTCTCTAATCTAGATGTTCTATGCATGAGTACAAGTGTATGAAATGTCAATGCATCAATTTGGAGGGGCACTATGATAATGGAAATGAGGCTCCTATGGATATGGGCCTCTTGAGACTCAAGATGAGGATACAGTGGTGGCCAAGAAGAGTCTAGATGATGGCGGAACCACCCAGAATGCCATACCTATGGATTGTAAGGTAGGTTTGATGAAATCTTCATGAGGGTATAGGTGCCCTTTAATTACTACAGTTTTCAACTGCTATCTCATGACTTCTAGCTCTTAGGCCATTATAAACATTTAATTATTGTCTACTCCAGCTTCACCTTACAAACAAGACATTCTGTCAGTTGGAAGCTATGCTAACACAAGCCTGTATAGCAAAGCTATGTGTCAGAGTGGCACACAAGAGCGGGAGATACACTAAGGCATCATAATTGCCTATATGTCAAAAACATTTTCACCTCCTGTGGTTATAAGCAAGAGCATTACTAGTAGTCCACAGTTCAATGTGGTTCAGTGCTAGCAGAAACCTAGCACAATAAGCTTAAAACTTAATTTCTACAGCAAACCAACATTATTAAAAACCTAACTAGTACATAAAATCAAATAAAATAGTGATGTTAACTTGTGAGGAAGCTCATAACTTATTAACCTTTTAATGGCATGTACATAGAATATGGGTTAAAATGACATTTTAAAACTAGGGACAAAAAAGGGACAGCGAGAACCAGGGACATGCAGCCAAAACAAGGGACTGTATCTGGGAATCTAGGACAGTTGGAAGGTATGCATTAAAGAACTAACATCTAATTAAAGCCTCTCCATTACCTTACAATGGAAAGGAAATCCTAATGTCCCATTTGAATGTTTCCCTTGCCCGTCTTCAGTCGGCCCAGGATATTATGCCCATGGAGGCAGACATGACAGTGGTAGGCAATACCATAGAACTTAATTTTCTGTTCACTGCATATGATAATCTTAACCCATTAAGGACCAAAGGGATATGCAATACAATGCACTGGGGACCTCTCTAGCTATCAAGGTGTTAAACATTCAATTTAAATTATTGATTATTTTTATTTGTTCCATATGATGTGGAACAGGGGTAGCTAACCCTGACCCTTAACCCTTTGAGTGCCAGAGAGGGTTAAGAGCTATCATCAGTGCATTTTTTTTTATTTCCGGATCCGGTTCAGGGCTCCCCGAACAGCGTCCAGCCTCATGGGGAGCCCTGAAAATCCATGGGGGTCCTGGCACGTCATGGGTCCTCATGGCTCGCCAACCTATGATATGCCAGGACAGTCATGGGTCCTTAAGGGGTTAAAGTAACTGAGCCACTGATTGATTCACCTGTTCTCATGAGTAGCGATCTCAAACACATGCCCTGTTGGTAGCTCTTGAAGGCCTGTGGTTGGATACCCCTGGTGTAGATTGAGTGAAAGTTACAGGTCTCATACCTAAAGCCCCAGGTATTGTTAGCAGCTTGAGGCACGTATTGGTGCTAATCTTCCTACTAGTAAAGGTGCAATAATAATGCATTAGGTTGGCACAGGCCCGGGTCTTCTTTGGGAAGCTAGTAACTTCCCTAATGTCAACCATTGTAGTGCCAGAAGAGTGTCCAACACAATCTAAGTTAAAGGGAAAGTAATGCTTCAAAATAAATGCAGCTCCGATTATTCTTTGAAGCCATATAGAGCTTTATTATCATTCTCTACGATGTGTAGTTCCAGAGTAATCGAGTCATAAAGTGTCCCCTTCCTGCCCCTTTTACCTATGGAAAGCTGCACAGCAAGACTGTCCAGATGGATCATAGAGAGGGACAATCTTCTGTTAGCACAAGGAAAAACCTGCCTTCCTATTTTACCTCACTGTGTGCTGTCCGGTCAAGAGATCGGATTCCACATCTGAAAGGAGGTGGCTTTCACTAGGTAAAAGGGGTGGAAGGGGTACACTTTATAATTCAATTACTCTTGAACTGCACATCGTAGAGAATGATAATAACACTCTACATGGTCCTAAAACTGTAAAGAATAATTGGAGATGCATTTATTTTGAAACATTACTATCCCTTTAAGTACAATCTAAAATTATAATCACACGCGCAAACCAGTGGTGGCGCTACCATATGAGCCCCCATGTGGTCAGAGGTCCCCGCAGCACTTATACAGTACCGCCGCATGTAAACAAAATCATATGGTAATGTCTTAGAAATACAGATGTAGGAGTAAAGGTGGGCATCAGGGGGGAGATTCACTAAGCGGTGATAAAGAGGTGATAAAGTGGAGATGACTTCTTCAGTTTATCACTTCTCCAGTTCCTATGTTATTCTATGGAGCCTATGTACTAATATCTCCAGAGTTGATGAAATATCTTAGTGCATAGGCTCCATAGAATAACATAGGAACTGGAGAAGTGATAAACTGAAGAAGTCATCTCCACTTTATCACCTCTTTATCACCACTTTGTGAATCTCCCCCCATGTGAATTTTTGCTTATGGCCCCCAGAAACCTACAGCCACCCCTGCAAGCAAACTAAAACCTAGAAGTGCCAGAAAGGTTTTCAATGCATTGCGCTGGATACTTTTCTGGCACACAAAGGGTTAATGAAAGGTATCGGCCTCTTTTTCTAGGTCTGAGTCTACAGGGAAAGGCCGCTCAGCCTCTCTTTGAGCTTTGTGTTTTTTTCTGGATTTGGTTAAGTGACAGACCAATCAATAAAAGGCATTCTTGATTTACCTGATTTCCCGAGAGAATATATCCTTTGTGTAAATGCCACAAATCCATTTTAATGATTCTCTTCAGTACATGTGTCCTTTCATAAAGTCATTTACAATTATATCTGTCATTAAGTGCACTTTTGTTAACTTGGAAATACATAGTGGTGTCTCTCTCTCTCTCGCTTTGCAAATGTAATTTTCATATATGACCGCTGCTTTCACGGACGTTTTTTTATTAACATTCCCTGCTGAATTAAAATGGTGCTTTCAAAGCAATGAATATTGTTTGTACAGCAGATTGTTTGTAATACACCTTGTACCACTTTATATACACCCACTGTAAGTAGAAAAATATGTCCATTATTTATTGAGAATCGGTTATATTATTCTAAAACAATTATGCCTCACTTCCCATCGTACAGGCATTGATTCAGAAGTTAAATATAATGTAGCTATTTACTATAACAAAAAGTATTGGTTGTTTATAAATTTTAGTCCATTTTTCTATACTTTTTTTTTTTTTTAACAATGTCAGATTCAGGTTTGTCAACTGTCAGTAAATTTATAAACGCCAATGAGTAATTTGTTTAAAATTGGAGACCTTAAAAAATGATGGTGTCTATAAAAATTGGCAGTTGAATCCATTGAGTGCCAGAGGGGGTACGCAACAGATTGCAAAGCAATGCATTGCGTACTCCTCTGGCACTCAAAGGGTTAACAAAATATTGAAACGATTTCTCCTGCCGCCTCTGGGATTTTATTCAGAAGATATTATTTTTTCCATTATTTAAACCATGTGATTGTAACCCAAGCAATGTGTTGCGTACTCCTCTGGCACTCAAAGGGTTAACAAAATATTCAAAACGATTTCTACTGTCGCTGCTGGGATTTTATTCAGAAGATTTTTTTTTTCATTATTTAAACCATGTGATTGTAACCCAAGCAATGTGTTGCGCACCCCTCTGGCAATCAAAGGGTTAACCCCTTGTATGCCAGATGTGCTGGAGAAGTCTGTAGTATACAGAGCGGTTCAAAGGAAGCTATCACTTGATATTTGTTTTTTTTTCCTGCTGTAAATCTGTATCAATGTATATATATTTTATACTGTATAAACTGAACATATCTGATTTACGTATAATATAATTAAAATGAAGCATTCAGGCCTTAAGTACCCAACTGCCATTTCATGGCTTCTGACTCTCACTATAATTGTTACTTTCTGTTGTGTCACTTGAGACTGAGCGACAGTTCAGCAGTTGGGAGCTCTGATAGTGCAGGACTCTATGGCAATTACATGTCAAAGCTTCACATATGCAGTAATATACACAGAGATGAATGCATGTTCTGTATTCTGATAGACTGAAGTGGAACTGTCACTTTCTAACAAGTAGGTGACTCTGAAAGAGATTGATGAGATGTGTAGCTTTATTTATCTCTGTGTGTATGTACAATTGACAGTACTGGCTGGCATGGGTGCAGTACGTCCATGGCCTGAAGTTTTACTGTTTTGCAGCTCTGGTCAGTTGATAATAAGCCTCCATAGGATGCCATAGCAACAGTGCCACTGTAAAATTTCAGATCATGGAGGTACTGCACTAAAGAAATGAAAATATTGAGCTACAATAAGGTTTGAATGAAACATCTTAGCAGTGGGAGTACCCTTGTTTTAATTATCAGGGAAAACGTTGCTCTTTCTCTCTCTCACATATCTAGATATATCTATATATATATATATATATACATAATGCCTATTGGGAAGCACTCTCACTGAAATATGATGATTGCCCGGGTGCTACACTTATGGGAGTTCATACAAGCAACAGAAAATATAAGTCAGCTCCCTCAGGACATACAGAAAAGTGAGTTTTACTTAGTGACAACATTTCAATGTGTGCTTCATATCTTCTTCAGGACATGAGGAATTGAAACGTTGACACTAAGTAAAACTCATAGCAGTTTATGGTCCACACCCTCAGCTTACTGAGGAAACCCTCATCCTGCAGTGGACTGATATTGGCTGCAATCAATTACTTATATATTAAATATACTAAAGAGGCCGGTTTCACCTACTATGGTATTTCACTGTAGGTGAAACCATAAGCCAAATGTTGAACAGAGACGAGGGAGAGTGCAGCCATCTTTCCTCCATTTAAGATGGCAGGGAGTGCTCTCCCCATTATCTGCCTTTCCCTATTTCTCCAGTAGTGTGTCAAAACAGCTGCCTGCAGGCAGCATCAACATGAAGAAGCAAGCCAGGCAATGAATATGTAGTAAAAAGCAACGTCCTGTGATTATCAGTGCAGGACGCTGATATTTATTATGTATTCAATGCCCAGCTTGCTCTTTCATGTGGATGCTGCCTGAAGGCAGATGTTTAGACACACTACTAGAGGAAAAGGGAAAGGCGGTAGGCGGCATATAATGCCACAAGTGGTGCCGCCATGCCGCAGGCGAGCTATATGATGGATTTAGTACATCTTTTTTTAATTAAAAAAAAAAAAAAAAATAGAGCATTTAAAAAAAAAAAAAAAAAATTAGATTACTTTTTATTAGTTTCTTTGTTTCCATTTTCATATGGGAGCAAGATGTATGCAGGGGATAGTTCCCCTTTAATTTTCAGATAACTGATATACAATAATTGTTGTGCAATTGTCCATTGAATACTACTGAGTCTGAAGTATTGAAGCAATTCCGGGGCAAATATCTGCCCTGTAGGAGACTCATAAAATCCCCATTGATTTAAAATGGGCTTTTAACCTGTTGAATGCTAGAGAGGTTTCCAACTCATTGCTTTGAAATGTTAGAGACATCTGTAGCATTCGTGGGCATTCATGCTCTGCAATGCATTGGATACCCCCTCTTTCACTCAAACGGTAAACATTTGAGCACCAGGGAGATACCCAACGTATTGCGTTGCAATGTGTTGGATACCTCTCTGGCATTCAAAGGGTTAATAATCCAGCAATTTTCTGGGACCAGCAGATGCAGGGAGAAGGAAAAAAACAACAACAATTGAATGTTAATCAATTAAAAATATAGTTTATTTTTAAGTTTCATGTGTGTTACTTATAGAAATAAATAAATACAAATTAATTCCAACAAGTTGCCTTGTAAATGTTAGCCCATATCTCGCAGCACATCTCCCCAGTCTTTGGATAGAAATCATAGGACTCAGACATCAAGCTGTGGGGAAGACTTTCTGTTCCATAAAGTAGCATCTGGTACCTTGGCAAACTGAGCAATCGATTCCACTGGTGACTTCTGGAGTCGCCCTTTAGGTTTGTCACATGGCTGTGCAGAAAGCGGGCGACTGATGCCTAACATATGCCGGACACATGCATTTCTCTCTGAAACAATATGATAAACTTTATTGGAAGGAAAAAAAAGAACAATGATAACAGTAGTCAAAGGGAAAAGTACAAATGAAAAATGTAGCATTTAGTTTGTTTAACCCTTTGAGTGCCAGAAAGGAGTCCAATGCATTGTGCTGCAATGCACTAGATACCTCTCTGGCACTCAAAGGGTCAATCCTATGAATGCCAGAGGGGTATGCAACACATTACAACATCCTCAAAGGATTAATAAATGGATTTACTTTGGAATTTATCCTCCATACAGAACTCCATTATATCTACTTACTGTTTTTTCCTTTAAAAATCTACTGTTTTCTGTATAACTACCTTGACAAAGTTTTTATGACCCTTTAGAGCCACAGGCGAGACTAACGGCTAATCTCACTCAGTCTAATAATATCAACTGTTTTTTCAGTGAGAAATAAACATATACTTAATATAGCTAATATAGGTAACTGCCAATACTATGCAGAAATCTGGGAAGAGTATTGTCCCAAGTTCCCACAAGGACAGTCAATTGCATGAACGCCAGCTTTAAGGAACTGCATCTCCCATCAGCCCCAGCCAGCCAATGGTTTAATCCCTAACAACAAATGGAGAGTTGACAACTGACTAACCCTGCTAAAGTGCATACAGATGGACAATCTCCAGGAGCGTTAGAAGTTTATTACCAGAAAGTCACATACACTACTCCATAGGGGTTAATATGGAGATGTAGCGGTGGTAACACCACTCAGCAATACAGACATATCATCTACAGTGTAGTTGGTTTGGCACAGAATGCGTCCACTTTGCCTTTATAAATAAAGTTCTGAGACCCTTATTTCCTGTTTGTTTCATTACCTCAGATGTGACATTTTGCTTGTCACTTATTAGAGGTTAAATGGTCATCATGTATAGTTGTATAAGTATCCACAGGAAAGATGGGTTTACACCATTGTATGTCTTCTGCACCTAACAAAGATTGTTCACTAGTGCTTCTTGGTATACATGAATTATAAAAGGGTATGGGCTCTGTCCCACCTCAGTGAGAGCCTCCATCATGACAGGAGCTGCATGATGATTCCTCCACAGTAATTTATGCCACCCCTTTGGGAGGTAACAGATATGTTTTGACAACTTTATAAGGAGTGAGGAGGAGAAAGGCAATTTTATGACAGGTAAGTAATTCATTATTCAGGTTGTGTCACACAGGCCAGGGAGCTCAGCTCTGCTGGGGTTAACCCTTTGAGTCCAGAGGGGTAGGCAATGCATTGCTCTGCATACTTCTCTGGCACTCAAGGTGTTAAATAGTCCCATATTCATAAAAGGAAATTGGAGTTATTCAGGGGTCAACCAACAGCAACATAAGTCACAAATAAAAATTCCAGTGCTTTGTAATGAATTGGAGACCTTGTTAGCATTTAAGGGGTTAACTCCTTAAGGACCACTGTGTTTTTTTGGTTTTTTTTCCTGATTGTGTTCAGTGCTCTCCGAATGGCGTGCAATAGTGCGGGGAGCTCTGAAATCCATGATGTGCCAGGACCGTCAGGGGTCCTAATGGCAAGTTCACCCATGAATGCCCTGGCACATCATGCGTCCTTAAGGGGTTAAAAGCCCAATTTAATTTAACAGGATTTTTTATTTGTCCCCAGTGGTGTGGTTGGTTTACTCCAGAATAACTCCATTTTCCTGTTTTATAAATATGGACCTTAGTCTCTCTTGTTATGCAATTTCTTGTATAAAGTGTTTGATTAATCAGATCTGTTTTTTTTTAATTTTCTCTTTGAATTTGTGTTTGCCTGATGATTATTGAGAGACCTGGTGGTAAGCCATAGTAGACAAACTCGGTGTAGAGAAATACATATTTGCTCCTCACACCCAGTGCCTTCACAATGGCTTGTATTAGTGACTTTGCTTATACAAACCTTACGTTGCAACTACTCACATCAAATGGAATGGTAAGGGCTAGGTTTTTAACCCTTTAAGGACCAATGACGTCCCAGGATCATCATGAGTAAACTTGCATTAAGGACCAATGATGTGCCTGGCACGTCATGGAATTCAGTGGTCCCTGTGTGGCTGCATGTCGCTCAGGGATGCATGAATCAATAGCATGAAAAAAAAGCTCTGTGGTCCTTAACTGCCGGCCGCTCGGCCGGTCATTAAGTGGTTAAGGACCCATGATGTTCCAGGACCGTCACTGCGGTTCTACACTTAAGGACCAGTGATGGTTCTGGTATGTCATGGAATTCAGGGTTCCCTGCGCAGCTGCATGCAGTTTGGGGACCCCTGAATCAGAGATGCAAAGAAAAATGATCCGTGGTCCTTAATTACAAGGGGATTAAATTAACAAGGTAAAAATAACTTTTGTGTTTACAGTCCTTAGAAAAATATCTGGGAACTATGTCTTCTTGAGCCCCTGGAGAGGCCTCATGTGGTGCCACTAAGGGAAATAAAATGACATGGTTAGTGTCACAAAGAGGCAGGACTTAATTGTGAGCAGGGTGTGGCTTAATGTCCTTTATCATAAAGTGGGCAGAAAATGGGTGGGAAGTGGGCAGAACAGGGCGGGAAGGAGGAGAAGCGGGCAGGAAGTGGGATGAACAGGGTGGGAAGCAGCAGAAGTGGGGGAAGTGGGATAACAGGGACGGAAGGAGGAGAAGTTATTTATTTTATTTATTTAGAAAATGTTTTACCAGGAAGAATACATTGAGATTTCTCTCGTTTTCAAGTATGTCCTGGATAGTTTTCAGTAAAAGGTTACATATTTACACTAATTGTGAGACATTATATACAAACATACAGAAATATACATACTTATTAAATAATGGGATTATTTGCAGTTACACACTGTTTGTAGATATAAAGAAACATTTGCTTTTAAGGATTTTAGACTGGGTGCAGATGTGATTTTTTCCGGCAGATTGTTCCAGATTTTTGGAGCTCTGAAGGAGAAGGCAGATCTTCCTGCTTCTTTCTTGTATTGTGGTATACGCAGTGAGTTGTTAGTAGTGGAGCGGAGGTTATAGTTAGTATGGAGAGCTGGGGTGAGCATACTGCTTAGGTATTGTGGTAGTTTTCCAGAGAAGTGATTGTGTACTAAGCAAGAAAGATGAAGGTCACGTCTAGATTTGAGTGTTAGCCAATTTAGTTCTTTTAGCATGTCACAATGATGGGTAGTGTAGTCACACTGGAGGATAAAGCGGCATAATGAATTATATAGAGTGTCAAGTTTACTGAGGTGGATTTCTGGCGCTGGAGCATATACTACGTCACCATAGTCTATGACTGGCAGCAGCATCTGTTGTACAATACGTTTTCTCACCTGGGTACTTAGACATAATTTGTTTCTATAAAGTGTACTTATTTTGGGATAAAGTTTAGAGGTTAATTTGTCAATGTGGTGACCAAAATTGAGGTTAGGGTCAAGCCACATACCAAGATATTTGTAGGAGTCTACTGGGGCCAATTTACGATTAGACTCTGTCACAATGGATAGGTGGATATTGTCGAGACTACGCAGTTTGTGCTTTGTGCCAAATATCATTGTGACTGTTTTATCTGTGTTTAAGAAAAGTTTGTTCTGTGTTATCCATCTTTCCACTTTGTAGAAATCATGTTGTAATTCGGTTTCAAGTTGTGATATGCTAGAGTTTTTAGCATAGATTATGGTGTCATCTGCATACATGTGTACTGAAGATGATTTGCAAACCTTGGGCAGATCATTTATAAAAAGAGAAAATAGAAGAGGGCCAAGAATGGAGCCTTGGGGAACTCCACTTGTTATTTTGAGCGGACGGGAGTCATTGTTTGCAACTGACACATACTGCATTCTGTCTGATAAATAGGATCGGAACCATTGTAGAGAATTATTACCCAATCCTGAGTTATGAAGTGGGCCGTAAGTGGGATGAACAGGGTGGGAAGGAGAAGAAGGGGGAGGAAAGTGGGATGAATAGGGAGGGAAGGAGGAGAAGTGAACGGGAAGACGGGGGAACAGGAAGGATCTCCTGGTGGGCCCCCTTTTCAACCCTTTGAGTGTCAGTGGGTTATCCAGCGCATTGCTTTGCAATGTGTTGAATACCTCTCTGGCATTCAAAGCGTTCAGTATGTTCTGTAATAATGGTAGAAGAGAACTGGTGTGCTCTGACACTCTACCCTCTATTTCATATCATACAGTATAGTGAAACAGTTCCACATGTTTCTTCTTTCAGGTTACAGTGCATATGCATGGCGTAGGTGGCTGGCTTTTTGTTTGTATTGGGCCCCAAGAATTCTGATAGCAGCCCTGAGTATAACAGTTAAAGGAATAGTAATGTTTCAAAATAAAAGCAGCTCCAATTAATCTTCAAAGTATTTGGGCCATGGAGAGTGTTATTTCAATACTGTCAGAGTTGTAGTTCAAAAGTAATTGTGTAAGCCACTGCCCTTCAGATGTGGAATCTGGTCTTAATACCAGACAGCTCACAGCAAGGGACAGTCTTCTTACTGTGAAAACAATGAAAAACCTGCCCCCTTTGACAGGTTTTTCAGGTTTTTCCCTTATGCTAATTGAGGATTGTCCGTCTCTGCAAGTCATCTGGACACCACCTTTCTGTTCTGATGTGAGCAGTGTTACATCAGTAAAAGGGGTAGGAAGAAGATACTTTATCATTCAATTACTCCTAAACTACAACTCTGACAGTATTGAAATAACACTCTCCATGGCCCAAATACTATGAAGATTAATTGAAGCTGCTTTTATTTTGAAACATTACTATCCGTTTAACTACCCTTGATATTGGCAATTGAAGGGAGATGAAGGAGGGAGTTCAGAGTAAGATTAGGAAAGGACACCCGGCATTTGGCCAGTATACCATCCAGAACTGGTCATTTAGCATAAACCCACCCCACAGCATACAGAAATAAAGCTAAATTACTTTTAATAAAAATGTAAATCACAACTTAATTGCTGTAAGATGATAGTATCAAATTATGTTTAAGGGACAATATCCTGATTAAAATTAATCTATACTTCAAGCTATATAGATAGAAATATTTTCTTAATTATAAAATGAAGTCAGTAACATTGGTAACCTTATTTTACTTTAGAAATTATTATTATGATGATGAAAATGAATGCAATGTTTTAATCTGAAGAAATATTCATTTGGCAAGTCAGGTTGTTATATATATAATACTTAAGGAAATGTTTTTGGCCTCATAAGCAGGCTTTGTAGTTAGGTACTTACATGTCTGTCTTATGCAAACCTGCAGTATTTTAGCAAGCTTGGGCAAGTTGAGAAATTTGCATTTCTGTGTTATCAGCAGTAATGAAATACATTGTGCCAGCATGCATGAGGGTAAACTTTATGTTACAGGGAGAGATTAATTTACAGAGAGAATTTGCGGTGGAGATGAAAGGAAACAAAAAAAGAGAACGCCTGTTCCACCTTTTTTTAATTTTGAGTGTACTGGATATTTCTGGAGTGGTTTAACCCCGTTGGATCTTAGTCATGGGTTACAGACTTACAAAGCATGCAAGGGGTTACCGAAGCAGTACATTACACACCACTCTGTTCCTCAAGGGATTTATCTGAAAATATTATCTGTAAGTTATTATTTTGTATTACTATTATTTACAAATATGCATACCTCCCAAGTGTCCCTCTTTAGGATGGAGAGTCCCTCTTTGAGACCCAAATCCCTCTTTCCCACCCTGATGTCCCTCTTTTTAGGAGATCAGACTGTGTGGTGTGTATATAAGTGTATCACATGGCTCCACAGCAATAAAACTCACATTAATGTTTGTTTAAAGTCAGTATATGTGTTTATAAATTAGTCTGTGTAAATAAAATACTATGGTCTTGTAATAAGTCATTTATTAGGTTACACAACAAGGTGTCAGGAGGTCATGAAATAGCCAAAAATTATTGCTAATGCCCCATCCACCAGCCACACCTCAGCAACACCCCCTAAAACATAAGTGTCCCGCTTTGGCAATTTGAAATGTTGGGAGGTATGAATATGCCTTAATTTATTCTTGATGAATAAAACTTCCCATTGATTAAACAGAGACTTTACACCTTCAATACTAGAGAGCTCTCTGTGAGTTGGAGACCACTCTTGCATTCAAGGGGTTGAAAGCCCTGTTTAACCTTTCGAGTGCCAGAGAGGTATCCAATGCATTGCGTTGCAATGCACTGGATGCCTCCCTGGCATTCAAAGGGTTAAAAAAATGGGAATTCGGGCATTTTTTTATTTATCCCCATGGTATGGTTGGTTGTCCCTACAGTTCTCCACTTTGACTTTGTGAATATGGCCCTATGTGAAGCAAGTAAATAAGTAAAAATGTGAGGCTTGGACTGAATATTTTGAATATTTTAGGCAAAAACATTTAAAGTTTACCTAAAACACCAAGGCCATTCAGGATGGAAAGTCCCAGGGAAGTTTTTAGGTTCCCAGAGACCAGGGACTTGGGCCAACTTAACGCTCATGTTTTGCTCTTATGTGATACCAATACCTGGGAATTCTCAGGACTCGACCTTGAGACTTAGGGGCTTGACCTAGATCTCACGATCTCAGGGTGAAGGGACAAATTCTCAAAGTGAGAGAATCCAGTGTTACTTGTTACATATTCTGCTCTACTTAATTGCTTCTTTAGTCTTTAAGTTAGTGCCACTTGTGCCAGGAAGGCAGAGGGAGAAGTCCTGCTTGTCTTGAGTGTGCCATGCAGTCATATATTTAAGTTGTTGTATATTAAAATGGAACTATCACTCTTATAAAAGTGACCCCCAATTAATTTTTACTCTAGTGTTAGCATATAAATCCTTTTATAATCCTTATTAATTCCATCATTATTTAGAAATCTAAGTTCTTTGAGACTCAACTGCAGACGACATCGCAGACATCTTGCCGAAGAGGCATCTTTGCTCCTGCGCTGTCTGTCCCTGTCTCCACAATGATTTGTAAGGGGGAGTTACATTGTACCATAAGGTACAAACAATGATGTACAGCACAGGAGCACAGATTCCTCTTTGGCATGATGCTTGGCGGTGAATCTCCGAAGAACTTAGATTTCTAAATATGTCGGACTTAATAAGGATTATAAATGTACTTATATGCTTAACGCTATAGTAAATATTAACCCCTTAAGTACCCATGATGGTCCTGGAATGCTATGGGTGGGACGTGCGATAAGGACCCATGACGTGCCAGGACCGTCATGGATTTCAGGGTTCTCCGAGCGGCTGCACACCATTCGGGGAGCCCTGCACTGGATAGGAAAAAGAAAAAATGTCCGTGGTCCTTAAGAGCCGGCCGCGTGTCCTTAAGGGGTTAATTGGGGGTGCACTTTTATATGTGTGATAGTTCCACTTTATCGGTTTCTTGAGGCCAAGTAGGGTCATGAACTCTGCCTGCTTCAGAATGATAAAACTGCCAGTAACAGACATGTCCACCTCCATGCTTACGGAATCCACAGCTGATGGATGATGTTATTTCATGGAGCAGGGAAAAAAAATCAGAGGGGACATTATGATTTGCTGGCTGGATTAAGGGAAAAATGGGGGAGATTATTATTCGGAGATGTTAGTCCCCTTAAAAATAAAAATATAAAACAAACTCTAATAGTGATTTCATTCTAAACAGTGTGTGGAGGGAGTGAGTAAATTACTACATGGTGTATAATTCACGATAATTAGTAATAAGTAATATGCCACAAAACAATTAACATTATATAAACATGTCTATGAATAGAAATGTGGGTTTTTTAATCCCTTGAATGATAGAAAGGTATCCAACATATTGCAAAGTATTCAAGGGTTTAAACCCTTAAGGAGCATCCGCACGCACACAGCCGTCACTTAAAGGGATAGTAATGTCAGAAAAAAAGTATTAACTATATGGTAGATACAATTAAAAGAGAGTACTTGCACTAATTTGTATCTCTCAAACCGTTATGGTTTGAGAGATATAGGAAAATAAAGTTCTCCGCTCCCTCCCCTTTCTGCTTGATGAGCTGTAAAGCTGTCAGAAGCAGATTCTGGTTCCTGGGTCAGATGGAGACTCTTCAGCAGCGCCGAAATAACGATATCTAAAGATAAATACTTCATTGGAATGGTCTGCAACGTGTGCTTGCAAACCAGGCACACGTTGTAGACCGTTCTGATGAAGTATTTCTTTTTAGATATCGTTATATTGGCGTTACTGAAGAGCCGCCATTTGATCCAGGAATCAGAATCTGCTTCTGACAGCTAAAAGAAAACCGAACAGGAGGCGCCAGATAGTGCCCTATCAACACTTATATAATCTCAATGGATATGAAATGGTAATACACTCACATGTATAGATCGCTATGTAAACAATACACAGCAATAAGTCATACAGGGAAATCTTACCGTCCCTGTTCGGTATCTCCAAGATCTCTCCAATAATCCAGATAATTCCAAAGTAATGGGGATAAATCCACCGTAGTAAGGATTCAAAGACTCTCGTCCTTCTCCAAAACCTCAATAATCCATCACACGAGGAAGCGCTTCTTTGTTTCTTCTTTTTTCCTGCTTCTGACAGCTTTACAGCTCGTCAAGCAGAAAGGGGAGGGAGCGGAGAACTTTATTTTCCTATATCTCTCGAACCATAAGTTTGAGAGATATGAATACGTGCAAGTACTCTCTTTTAATTGTATCTATCATATAGTTAATACTTTTTTCTGACATTACTATCCCTTTAAGGACTACAGACCATTTTTTTTTTCCCATCCCGGTTCAGGGCTCCCCAAAAGGAGTGTAGCCGCACGGGGAGCCCTGAAATCCATGATGTACCCCATGTACGTCCTTGATACTTAAGGGGTTAATCCTTTGAGTGCCAGAGAGGTATCCAACACATTGCCCTCTGGCACTCAGAGGGTTAAACCCCCATTTAAATCAGTGGAGATTGTATCTGTTCCCTTATTTTGCATATGGCCCAAAATGTTTAATATGTGACAGTATGTGGCCTCCCACATGCCCCCCCCCCACGTACACCTGGGATTGTCAGCATCTGGGATCTCTTGGAGCCATCAGCTCCATATAGTGTACATTTGTATTGTTGTCCATCTGGGTACCACATTAGCAGTGTTCAGTCTCCACTCATTAAGTATAAAGGGTACCTTCCATCCATAGACTCTGGATGGATGTTCACACAAAGTCTCTGGTGATCACTATACGATCATCTGGATTCATTAGGATTTCACTGTGCCCTAGACCACTGATTAAGAAGTCAGGAGATTGGAGAACACTGCACCATAGAGTCAAATAAAATTTCCTCTAATTTCCACTGATTTAAAGGTATCCCCCTCCCATCCCTTTTACTGATATAACACTGCTCACCTCAGAACAGAAGGTGGTGTCCAGGTGTATTGCAGAGAGGGACAATCTTCAAATAGCATAAGGGAAAAACCTGTCAAGGGGGCAGGGCTTTCATTGTTTTCACAGTAAGAAGATTGTCCCTTGCTGTGAGCTGTCTGGTCTCAAGTCCAGATTCCACATCTGAGGGGAGGCGGCTTACACTAGGTAAAAGGGTTGGAAGAAGATACTTTATCATTCAGTTACTCTTGAACTACAACGCTGACAGTTTTGAAATAACACTCTTCATGGTACAAATACTATGAAGATTAATTGGAACTGCTTTTATTTGAAACATTATTATTCCTTTAAGGTCTTAACGACAGTGGAATGTTTGTGCTGGAATGCACTAAGAGACCATACCCTCTAGCAGATACCCCAAAATGCAGGCACATGAGAACAACATCCCCGTATAGTCAATGAGCATCAATACTGGATTCACACATTTCCCCCTGTATGTAGAGCGAAAGGGGGACAGAGAAGAGCACCGGGGGTGGGGGGGAGGCATGTTTTGGGCTCTCATTTAGCTCTTCTGCTTATAAGCACCTTACTTTTAAGCATCTTGAAAATTAAAAGCAAAAGAATCCTATCAATATTTAAAACTGTCTCAATTAAATCTTTGCGTTTGTTTATTTTTTTTATTACTTTCAAATAAGTGTAACACCCTTATATGTAATCATAGGACTCACAAATTCCTTTGAACCCAACCCTGCCCAACCCAAGCCAATTTTCCGCTATTCCCTACTGAAGATCTTGATTTTTCAATTGAATATAGATTGTGATCTATAATAACTAAATGCTGATTGCTTTTTAACCCTCATTAGAAATGACAGTGGTCATGGTTCTTAATCCCTTAACGACAGGTCTCATGCCTAGCTCTTATGGACCACGGGCCTTCTCTTTTTATTCGCTCAATGGATTCAGGGATCTCTGAGCGGAGTGCAGCAGGGCGGGGACTCCTGAATTCCATGACGTGCCAGAACCGTCATGGGTCCTTAATGCAAGTTTATCCATGACGGTCCTGGCATGTTCTGGGTCCTTAAGGGGTTAATATATTTGGCTAACATATTTGTTCTTCTTTAAAGTTGTTGTTTTTGTGGTTGAAAACTGTTTCATTGATCTTTAACCCTTTGAGTGCCAGAATGGTACGCAATGCATTGCTTTGTAATGCGTTGCGTACCACTCGGGCACTCAAAGGGTTAAACACTGAGTAATACGTTTCCATATAGTTGAAATGCAAAGATATAAACAAAATATAACCTCATTTCCATAGGGAAGATTCCCCATTAAAGTTGCCAACAGGGACGTTGGCAGGGAGCACAATTCCCGGGTCCCAGAACATGATGCAGCCAATACATTTATTGGCTAACTAAGCAGATTTAGGATGCAAGACCACTTAAGTCTCATCTTCAGATATGTAGACCTAAGAAGTCTTGAAAGCTTGCATCCTATATCTCAGTGGTTCTCAACCTTTCTAGTGCTACGACCCTTTGATAAAATTCCCAAGTTGTGGTGACCCCTAACAGTAAAATTATTTTCGTTGCTCCTTCATCGCAGTCATTTTGCTACTGTTATGAATCGAAATATAAATATCTGATGGTTTTAGGCAACCCCTGGCAAATCGTCATTCGACCACCAAAGGGGTCACGGCCCACAGGTTGAGAACGACTGCTATATCTGCTTGATTATTCAATAAAGGTATCATCTTGACTATACTTTCCTCCTGTATTTCAAAGGTTAACACAGTACCAGTTCTCACATCTTTTGGGCTAAAGGATGATCATGTAATTCTGTGCTGCTCTCCATAATGTTAGTGATGAAATGGACTAAGAAGTGAACTAATAATTTATTAAATTCTCTGAAGCCCAAGTATTCATGCAACTTAGCAGCTCACATGTTTGTTAAATCTTCACCACTGGTGGGCAACATGAGGCCCTCCAGCAACTGGCAGGAAATGATGGCAGTTGTAATCTCACAGCAGCTGGTGGGCATCATGTTGCAAGTCTTTGAGCTACACTCTCCAATTCTTGGGAAATGGAATTGCAGTATCCCTTCGCTGATACTATGAGGAATGGAAAATCTAAGATTTGCCTTAACCCTTTGAGTTCCATAGAGGAATCCAACGCATCGTGTCGCAATGCCTTGGAAACATCTCTGGCACTCAAAGGGTTAAAAAAAAAAAGAGCTATGTATATTAAAAATAATATAAAAATCATGAAACCACCTTCCATGCATTGTATTTCGAACAGCTTAGAACAAACTAAGAAAGCATCAAACCTAGGTCTCCATGCCACTGACCTTGTTTTGAGTCTGTAATCCACATGAAGCAATCAACATGGAGAAGCCAAAGACTGGCTTATATATGACATTGGGGGAAGGGAGAAGTTGAATGGAAATATATTGCAAAATATATTTTGAACAAAGCTTCAGCTAGTGATCAAACATCCAAGAGATAAAAAACAGACCATGTTCTGAACAATGAGGACTGAAGAGAAATAAGGGAAAGAGAAACATTTGGATGGGATTACTTTCTGTCAATGAGTTAAAAGTAAGTCAAGTGAGTTAAAAGAAAAATTAGATTATTATTGTTTCAAATAAATAGGGGGATATAGTAATAATATTCCACACTGAACTAGGCACTAGAAACTTAGTAATGCTGCTCCTGCATAATGCCAGTTTACTAAGCTATGTTCACTGAAAATTCTATCTTTAACACTGATTTATCCAAGAGGAGGGCAGTAGGGAAATGTTTTGGGATTTTTGGGTGATACTTTCTTCTGTGCCCTGTTTAACATTATATACTAACAAGGAGCAGAGGTAATTGGCATAATATTAACCCTCTGAGTGCCAGAGGGGTACGCAACATATTGCTTTGCAGAGCAGTGGGAGATGACATCAGTTGGGGGCAAAGTGGGGACTGGGAGACAATGTGGAGGTGGGGAGCAATGTGGGGGCAATGTGGAGGTAGCCAGTGAACATGGCAAATGTGGTTGGGGGGGCACTGTGGTCGGGGGGGGGGCCATGGCAATTCTTTTACCAGGGCCCAGTGGCTTCTAGCTACGCCTCGGGCTCTACCTTATATTATCACTTTGCACATGACATGACGCATACATTACCGGTATAGAATACGTCTGACAGAAACTGGAGTATAGAAATAACGCATTTCTATAGCACATTCTTGTAAACATTCACTGATAAATGAGAAGGTACACCTCCTTAGATTAACATGAAAATGACTAACGCACTGAAATATTTACTTTCATGTTTATCCAGTCACATACTGGTACATGGACCCTTTAACCTTTGCAGATAGTATGTCATTAGACATTTTTGCCACTGTTGTAAAATGCAGAGGACAGACACAAGACTGGAGGAGAGAAAGTTAATTAGGTGGGTTCAGTCAATCTGCTCAAGTAGGTTTCAGGCATAGAAAAGAAAAGAAACAAGGAGGTAGTTAGAAACAATGGTTAGGTCAATTGCATTTTGTTTAAACTATGACTAGTTAAGTGCATTTTTTATTGACAATATAAGCCAGTGGAGAGAGAGAGAAGTTGAACAGTTGTGTTAAGATCTAACATAGACTGATGGATAGGGAAAGAATGCAATAAGAGGGATAAGGTCAAGAGAGCAGGTTGTGTGTTGTGTGGATGAGTGGAGGGTAGTGACCTCTTCTTTTCTCACATGGGTGGAGACATATAAAGGGGGCTAGTGCAAAAGGGGGAATGAGGGAATGGATTAACATCCCAGGTGCCCCTAGGCAAAGCATTCTCGGTGCCCTTGGCTCCACCCATTTCCACAACTCCATTCTTTACATGGCCCTCCCCCCATCCCAGCCACTATTTCTTGGCATGGGAAATGCCGTGGATAATAATAAGGAAGGACAGAAAAGAAAAAATATGACCCCTTGATCGTTAGAGAGATTTCCAACGCGTTGCTTTGCAATGCATTGGAGATCTTTCTAGCAACAAAGGGGGTTAAATAATAGCCTGTAAAGAGGTATTAAACTGGTGCAATGACATTAAGATTGCTCTGGCCACGCCCTCAATTCAGAATATGGGTGTGGTCAGCACAGCTGAGGTACCACCCCTAAAAATCTTTGTCTATGGATAAAAAGTGTCCTTTCTTACCTTTAATTTTTAAAGATTTTAGGGCTTTCTCACCAAAGAAAAAAAATGCTGTCTAGAAGTACATCATTTTTTATAACATAATTATAAGTAGTCATGTATCCTATATTCAGGTTTACTTTGTAGAAATCACTGTAAAGAAGCACAGTTAGTGATGTTGTATGCACATATCAATATGGAATTATGGAGGAGTGTTCCATACTGCACTGCATACATGTGCACTAATGTCACTTTCCATGGGCATTATGTTGAAAAGACAACTGGATTCTGGAGAAAACCAACAGCACAGGAAGAAATTAAAATCCACATTGATGTAAATCGGGCTTTTATCAATTGAATGCTAGAGATGCTTCTAATACATTACGAAGGGATACATTTCCAGCTCAGAAAGATATTGAGAAGTAAAACTGTTGATTTTAACACTTTGAGTCCCAGAAGGGTACGTTACACTCAAAAGGTTAAAGCAGATAGAATGTTGATCCAGGGAAATATCTGACTGTCACTGGGAGTCAGGGAGAAATGTCTTACCCACTCGGGGCTTCGCTGGAAATGGCTCCAATAGGGTTTTTGTGGGGGGAGCTTTGCCTTCCTCTGGATCAAGAGGGTGATATGGTATAGGCTGAACTTGATGGATGCATGTCTTTTTTCATCCTCATTAACTATGTTACTATTTAATGACTCCCATTTTCTTTTGGACATAAGCACAGCTGGGAACTCTCCGAATTTGCCCCAGAGACTCTGGTTTTCAGTCTGCATTACTGGGTCTCCATGGCAGAGGTGGATTCTCAGGGGTGTGGGCAGTTTCTATTGAAACTCTGCCCATTGGTGCTCCTTCCCACCTACTTCCTCCCATTTCCCTCCCACTTCTCTTCCTTCCCCAGACTATTCTAGGCACTTGTTACTAGTTTTTGAAGCCACACACCCAACTCGCAATTAGGCCCTGTCCATTTTTGACGCAAATTGCGTCATTTATCCTACCCAATGCCATCACAGGACTCTCCCTCCAGGGAGTCAAGAATAAACAGTTCCCAGGTGTGGACATGAGACCCACGGTACATCCTCCTGTTAAAGGAGAATTAACAACTCATCATAATAAACACGCCATTCACCTAACTATGACTAGAAAATCCTGATGGCCTCTATGCCTATTCCCTTGCTCCTAATAGCGCTATGAATGTTTCCCTTGTCATTTCTAAGGGAGAAGACATGACAGTTGCTAGCAAGTCCACAGGACATCAGCTCACTGCACACGGTAATCTTTTTTTTTTTTTTTAACCCCTTATGGTCCAGTGACGTCAGGACCGTCAACGCTGTCTTTGCCTAAAGTCACATATGTTTTTACTCACAGCGCTCCTGCGGGAACACTGAGTAGTAGAGGGGACTGAAATTGACCACTCCAAGACCGGACTGGTCACTATCAGTCCCCCATTCGGCATGCCTTCACATCAAACTTCCCTATGTGGTCCTTACAGGACAACCACCCCCAGGGCCACTGGTCCTTAACCCTTTGAGTGCCAGAGGGGTATGCAACGCATTGCAAAGCAATGCGTTGCATACCCCTCTGGCACGCAAAGGGTTAAGGGGTTAAACAACTTTTTATCTATTTAGAAGCATTTAGATAAGAGTACAAATGAATAAGACATGGAGATACTACAGCGCAATATAACAACCACGGGAGGCTGTTTACTCGCACCGGCGTGGAGCACCTCAGTATCAAAAAGAGCGTTGGGTATGACAAACTGCACTAGTGTGCATAGTAATCTTAACCCTTTAAGCACCAGAGGGGTGTGCAACGCACTAGTTCGCAATGCATTGCACACCCCCTTAAGTAGACTTACACACTCTGCCTGCTTCAGTTTGATTAAAACTGCCAGAGACTGTCATATCTGCCTTCATAGACCTGACAGTCAGTACTGATTAACCCTTAGAGTGCCAGAGAGGTATCCAAAGCATTGCAATGTGTAATATACCTCTGTCACTCACAGGGTTAAAGATGTTCTCTCCAGAACAAGGGCATATGGGACAGTAGGATTTTCTGTCCATGGTAAGGTGAGAGGCGGTTGTTATTAGTAGGTGGGATTAGATGTCTGTAAAAAGTAAGCATTTTATACCATTTAGTATACCACAAAGTTCAGGCATCTTTAATGTAGACTAAACTTATTTTAGTTTTTGGATGGAAGGCCAAATCACTTGCTGATTGCATTTTAAATATATATATAGTAAAATCTCAGATATAATATGCACCTATGTATAATACACAGGTGTAAATTATAACCAAGATATTTTGTAAAATAATGAGTTCCTGTATATAATACACACCACCTGTCCATCCCTTTACCCCCCTCCAAAAAAAAAACAATCAATACCTCCCTTGATCGCCCTTCTTATTGAATCTATGGTAGTACGGCAACCAAGATACATGGAGGAGTTCCAGGAGCGTAAGAAGTGGACAGCAAATGTAAGAATGCCACCCGCTACCCCAATATCATGGCTGCCTCCAGAGGGGGGGATCCTGGTTGTACAGGTGAGCGCTGACATAACTTTAATAAAAATATCAGCGGGAATGCCACATGCTGCCCCAGTGTCACTGCTGTCTCCAAGTGGTGGTGTGTGGGGGGGTCATGGATTTCAGGGGGTCTGATAATGGAAGGGGGGCAGACATGAACTGTATTGAGATGGGGGAGGCACGGAAGGGGAAGGGCGATCAAGGGGGACAGTTTAATTTTTTTCCACTTGTGTATAATACGCACACTCCATTTCGCATAAGGTGAAAAGGTGAAATGGGGGAAAAATGTGTGTATTATACCCAAGATTTTACGATATATACAATTTTCTTGAAATCACACAATGTAGATCTTGACAGATAGGATTTTTGCACAGTCCCTTATATTCAAGGGGGGAATTCACTAAGCGGTGATAAAGAAGTGATAAAGTGATGATGACGTCTTCATTTTATCAAGTCTCCAATTCCTACGTTAGTCTATGGAGTCTATTCACTAAGATCTCCAACGCTGCAGAAATCTTAGTGCATTGGCTCCATAGAATAGCATAGGAATTGGAGAAGTGATAAACTTAAAAAGTCATCTCAACTTTATAACCTCTTTATCACAGCTTAGTGAATTTCCCTCAAGCTATGCCACTTTCCCAGCATAACAGATTTTCCCATGTTCCCTACTATCCTGTTAGTTATGTCCTTGGCACTCAGTAATGAGCTGTGTGCATTTGAATAAACAAGCAAATGTATCTGTGTGAAGATCATGGTAATACAGCTTGCCTTTTAAATCATACATCTTCACAAAAAATATATACACTGTCACTGAGTGATGTAATTTGACATGCTTATTTTGACCAAAAACAGAAGAAGACCATTCAGTAATATATATTCCATGCTTTAAAGATAGAAACTTGCATGATACATCTATTACAAAACTATACACTTTGGTATGATTTGCACTGCTATATTTATAGCTAAAACTTGTTATCTAATAAATGACGTCAACTCAATTTGTACTGCCATTGTCCCTTTAAAGCTTGGCTAGGCTGTAGCCAAGACCCTGCTGGTTATTCCATATCTGATCATCATTATCTTTCCTGAATACCGATTTCTGCGAATGGACCTGCATAGTGAGGAACATGAAGTTTGCAGAACAGAAGTAAGTAGCAGATAAGGGAATGATTCAGTGGCAACTGAGATAAGGATCAGGTGTCATTTGGTTGGATGAGCAATTTAAAAGGAATCGTGTTAAGGAAGACACCGCCTATCATTGAACAAGTTTAATATCTGGAGGGTATCTGCTGCTGTAAAGTTTGAGTACCTGAGAATGGCTGGATTTGTTGAATATGTGATCAAGTACTGAAGTGGCAGAAAATAACAATAATTCTTTCTAGATCATATTTTCTTCCAATGGGATTTAAAAGAGAAGTATCACTTCCTAATAATAACCCCCCTCACTTACCTTCCTGTGGCCAGGAAATCTTAATGTCCCTAAGAATTTTATTTTCACACTTTTTTCAAAACATCATGGGGCAGATGCACTGAGGTGTGATAAAGGGGAGATGACTTCTCCAGTGATACAACTTCTCCAGTTCCTATGTTATTCTATGGAGCCTATGCACTAAGATTCCTCAAGTGAGAGAGATGTTAGTGCATTGGCTCCACAGGTCAACATAGAAACTGGAAAAGTGATATCACTGGAGTCGTTATTTTCAGATTATCACAAGAACTTTACCATTTTTGACCTGTATTGATTCAGTTGCATTTTCATATATTGATTGGAAGAAAGTAATGTAAGCTCTGTTTATATCTTGGTTGATCAAGGTGTCGATTATTGCTTTCTTTTTCATTGAGTCAAAGTGTCATGTTCTGAAGCTTTTTCTTTGCGTTTTGTGATTCCTAGTCTGGTTTTTCAGTTGTTTTCCCATGTTATCTGGATCCTGGTTCCATACTTTGTCTTGTGTTTGCCATGAGCTTTTACAGAGCCTCATTGCTTCTGGGCGAGGCTCGATCAAAGCATTCCAGGTCCTGGCCTTTGGTTTCCTGTCTTGCATCTGAGTGTTATCATCTGTATTGACCCGGTTCTTCCTTTCACTTCCCTCTTGTTCTGCGATTTGGTACCGTTCTCATCTAATATCCTGTTACTGACTTTGGCTATGTTGTTTGATTATTCCTCAGTCTGCTGCCTTGTACTGTGTTGTCAGCCTGTTCCTGATCCGGCTTGTCTGACTACCTGTTTATCTTGACCCTGGTGGGCTTCTATCTCCTCAACCTCCAGTCGGACTTTGTCTATCCTTTTATATCTTCTCAGTCGAACTCCAGGCCTCAGTGATCCTGTACATCAACTACAACTATACTGCAGATGGGTTATTTGTTCAGTAACCCCTTCAACTTCAGTGGGTAGCTTCTGTTCTCTGGGTTGTCATCCAGGGCGCAGGGCAGTTCCTCCGGTCGGTATTAATCTGGTCTTGTGGCCAGCATCTCTAACTTGGCCTAGGCCACAGCAAGGCAACCTAGAGAGCAGCCACCACCAGACAACTATGTTCTCTAGTCTTCCCTACCAAACATGTGGCCCATTGGGGCCAGCCTGGCAGTTTACATGTATTGTCTGTTGTTGTGCTCTTATCATATTATATCAAATATCAGTCTATTTCCCATTTGTGGGGAATCTACTTCACAGAGTCTAACCAGGCAGCTTACATTTGGGCACCTAGTCTGTCAGATCAGCACACAAAGGCTTTTTCATAGTCAGTGATGGCAAAGCATAATGGAAGGTTGCATTCGTTATGAGCTTTATAACTTGTTGCACTGTCTGGAAATGGTACATTGTACTGAAACTGCTCATGATGACTACTTGTTCTTTAGGTTGTGCCAAGTTAAGTATTTTGTCCATTCCTCTTCAAAGTACCTTTATGATAACCTTGCAGATGACTGGCAATAGGTTTATTATTCAGCAGTTTTTTAGATCCGCCTTATAACCTTTTTTGTGCAGTAGGATGACTTCTGCATTTTTCCATGTTTCAGACACTTTACCGAAAAGCAGGTATTCTGAAAATAGTTTAGCCTTGGCTTTGAATAAGGGTTGACCTCCGCTTTTCTACATTTCAGTAGCAACTTTATCAGGTCCATCTGCTTTGCCATTTTTCATTGATTTTATTGCTGCTTCTACTTTTTCTACCAAAACTACTGGCACAGCTTCAGCCTTTGGAACTGCATTCAGTTGTTGTCCTTCATCCTTATAAAGATTTTTAGAAATGCTTCCACTAATTTTAGTACTCTCCCCCTCCCTCCTGTCCCAGGTATCTAACTGTCTGTCCGCTGTGTCTTCCTGGATGTCCTCCCGTCAACTCAAACTTAACCTTGACAAAACTGAACTAATTATCTTCCCTCCCTCTCCTAACAGTCCTACTCCAGATATTACCCTCACTGTCAACAACACTATCATCAAACCAACCCCTACAGCATGTTGCCTGGGGGTCACATTCGACTCCGCCCTATCATTTATTCCTCACATCCAGTCAATCTCCAAATCATGCCGCCTCCACCTCCGCAACATCTCTAGAATCCGACCCTTCCTTAATGAAGATACCACTAAAATTCTAATCCAAACACTCATCATGTCCCGTCTTGACTACTGTAACTCACTACTAACTGGCCTTCCTCTTGCCCGCCTAACCCCACTACAGTCCATAATGAACTCAGCAGCACGACTATTCTACCTAACCAGCCGCTTCTCCAACACCAGTCCCCTCTGCCAATCCCTACACTGGCTCCCATTAGCACACAGAATTAAATTCAAAATCCTGGTGCTCACCTACAGAGCCCTTACTAACACCTCACCCCCCTATATCTCATCTCTCATTTCCAAATACACCCCCACTCGCCATCTTCGTTCTGCACAGGACCTTCTCCTCTCCACATCTCTCATTACATCCTCCCACTCCCACCTACAGGATTTCTCCCGTGCTGCACCCAAGCTCTGGAATTCCCTCCCCCGCCCCATCAGACTCTCCCCTAGCCTTCAGATCTTCAGACGCTCCCTGAAAACTCACCTCTTCAGGGAAGCCTATCAACTACCTCCATAAACATTATCACTAGTGTTGAGCGAGCATGCTCGGCCGATGCTCGGATCGGCTCGAGCATCGCTCTGCTCGGCACATGGCGGTACTCGTACGAGTACCGCATGTGCTCGCCCGCCATGTTCGGGTCTCCTCCCCGCACGTTTTGCGGCTGCTGCGCAGCCAATAAACGTGCAGGGAGGCTCTGACATCGGTGTAATGCCATCAGCCATGTTGGCTGCTGGCATTACACTGATTGGCTGGCCAGAACCCGTGGTCGGGTGCTGTATAGCACCTGACCATCGAGTTCGGCTCAGTCTGAGCCAGGGAGAGCTGAGGATAGGAAGGGAAAGGCAGTGTAGGGAGGAAAAAAAAAAATTGTGACAAAAAAGAACCAAAAGTCCTTTTTAGGACTACTGTGTGTGGGGGCAGCAGGTTATTTTGTGTGGGGGGAAAAAAAAAAAAAAAAAAAAAAAAAAATATTCTGTTTAGTGTGAAAAGTTGCAGATTAGAGCACATTCTGTTTAGTGTGCACAGTTGCAGATTAGAGCACATTCTGTTTAGTGTGCAAAGTTGCAGATTAGAGCACATTCTGTTTAGTGTGCAAAGTTGCAGATTAGAGCACATTCTGTTTAGTGTGCAAAGTTGCAGATTAGAGCACATTCTGTTAAGTCTTCAAACTAAAATATCAAAGTCACGTATTCCATTCAGTGTGCGTCGCCGCAGTTTAGCAGCACATTCTGAGTACTGTGCAGAGTTGCAGAATAGGAAGAAATACTGTTAAGTCTTCAAACTAAAATATCAAAGTCACATATTCCATTCAGTGTGCTTCGCCGCAGTTTAGCAGCACATTCTGTGTACTGTGCAGAGTTGCAGAATAGGAAGAAATACTGTTAAGTCTTCAAACTAAAATATCAAAGTCACATATTCCATTCAGTGTGCTTCGCCGCAGTTTAGCAGCCTATTCTGTGTACTGTGCAGAGTTGCAGAATAGGAAGAAATACTGTTAAGTCTTCAAACTAAAATATCAAAGTCACATATTCCATTCAGTGTGCTTCGCCGCAGTTTAGCAGCACATTCTGTGTACTGTGCAGAGTTGCAGAATAGGAAGAAATACTGTTAAGTCTTCAAACTAAAATATCAAAGTCACATATTCCATTCAGTGTGTTTCACCGCCGTTTAGCAGCCTATTCTGTGTACTCTGCAGAGTTGCAGAATAATAAGAAATACTGTTAAGTCTTCAAACTAAAATATCAAAGTCACATATTCCATTCAGTGTGCTTCGCCGCAGTTTAGCAGCCTATTCTGTATACTGTGCAGAGTTGCAGAATAGGAAGAAATACTGTTAAGTCTTCAAACTAAAATATCAAAGTCACATATTCCATTCAGTGTGCTTCGCCGCAGTTTAGCAGCACATTCTGTGTACTGTGCAGAGTTGCAGAATAGGAAGAAATACTGTTAAGTCTTCAAACTAAAATATCAAAGTCACATATTCCATTCAGTGTGTTTCACCGCCGTTTAGCAGCCTATTCTGTGTACTCTGCAGAGTTGCAGAATAATAAGAAATACTGTTAAGTCTTCAAACTAAAATATCAAAGTCACATATTCCATTCAGTGTGTTTCACCGCCGTTTAGCAGCCTATTCTGTGTACTCTGCAGAGTTGCAGAATAATAAGAAATACTGTTAAGTTTTCAAACTCAAATATTAAAGTCACATATTCCATTCAGTGTGCTTCGCCGCAGTTTAGCAGCCTATTCTGTGTACTGTGCAGAGTTGCAGAATAGGAAGAAATACTGTTAAGTCTTCAAACTAAAATATCAAAGTCACATATTCCATTCAGTGTGCTTCGCCGCAGTTTAGCAGCACATTCTGTGTACTGTGCAGAGTTGCAGAATAGGAAGAAATACTGTTAAGTCTTCAAACTAAAATATCAAAGTCACATATTCCATTCAGTGTGTTTCACCGCCGTTTAGCAGCCTATTCTGTGTACTCTGCAGAGTTGCAGAATAATAAGAAATACTGTTAAGTCTTCAAACTAAAATATCAAAGTCACATATTCCATTCAGTGTGCTTCGCCGCAGTTTAGCAGCCTATTCTGTGTACTGTGCAGAGTTGCAGAATAGGAAGAAATACTGTTAAGTCTTCAAACTAAAATATCAAAGTCACATATTCCATTCAGTGTGCTTCGCCGCAGTTTAGCAGCACATTCTGTGTACTGTGCAGAGTTGCAGAATAGGAAGAAATACTGTTAAGTCTTCAAACTAAAATATCAAAGTCACATATTCCATTCAGTGTGTTTCACCGCCGTTTAGCAGCCTATTCTGTGTACTCTGCAGAGTTGCAGAATAATAAGAAATACTGTTAAGTTTTCAAACTCAAATATTAAAGTCACATATTCCATTCAGTGTGTGTCACCGCAGTTTAGCAGCCTATTCTGTGTACTCTGTACAGTTGCAGAATAATAAGAAATACTGTTAAGTTTTCAAACTCAAATATTAAAGTCACATATTCCATTCAGTGTGTTTCACCGCAGTTTAGCAGCCTATTCTGTGTACTCTGTACAGTTGCAGAATAATAAGAAATACTGTTAAGTTTTCAAACTCAAATATTAAAGTCACATATTCCATTCAGTGTGTTTCACCGCCGTTTAGCAGCCTATTCTGTGTACTCTGCAGAGTTGCAGAATAATAAGAAATACTGTTAAGTCTTCAAACTAAAATATCAAAGTCACATATTCCATTCAGTGTGTTTCACCGCCGTTTAGCAGCCTATTCTGTGTACTCTGCAGAGTTGCAGAATAATAAGAAATACTGTTAAGTTTTCAAACTCAAATATTAAAGTCACATATTCCATTCAGTGTGTGTCACCGCAGTTTAGCAGCCTATTCTGTGTACTCTGTACAGTTGCAGAATAATAAGAAATACTGTTAAGTTTTCAAACTCAAATATTAAAGTCACATATTCCATTCAGTGTGTTTCACCGCAGTTTAGCAGCCTATTCTGTGTACTCTGTACAGTTGCAGAATAATAAGAAATACTGTTAAGTTTTCAAACTCAAATATTAAAGTCACATATTCCATTCAGTGTGTTTCACCGCCGTTTAGCAGCCTATTCTGTGTACTCTGCAGAGTTGCAGAATAATAAGAAATACTGTTAAGTTTTCAAACTCAAATATTAAAGTCACATATTCCATTCAGTGTGTTTCACCGCAGTTTAGCAGCCTATTCTGTGTACTCTGTACAGTTGCAGAATAATAAGAAATACTGTTAAGTTTTCAAACTCAAATATTAAAGTCACATATTCCATTCAGTGTGTTTCACCGCAGTTTAGCAGCCTATTCTGTGTACTCTGTACAGTTGCAGAATAATAAGAAATACTGTTAAGTTTTCAAACTCAAATATTAAAGTCACATATTCCATTCAGTGTGTTTCACCGCAGTTTAGCAGCCTATTCTGTGTACTCTGTACAGTTGCAGAATAATAAGAAATACTGTTAAGTTTTCAAACTCAAATATTAAAGTCACATATTCCATTCAGTGTGTTTCACCGCAGTTTAGCAGCCTATTCTGTGTACTGTGCAGAGTTGCAGAATAGGAAGAAATACTGTTAAGTCTTCAAACTAAAATATCAAAGTCACATATTCCATTCAGTGTGTTTCACCGCCGTTTAGCAGCCTATTCTGTGTACTCTGCAGAGTTGCAGAATAATAAGAAATACTGTTAAGTTTTCAAACTCAAATATTAAAGTCACATATTCTGTGTAAGATGAAGAAGGCGGGTAAAAAGGGACGGGGAAGTGGACGTGATCCTGAAAGTTCAGGGCGCGGGTCAGGACGCGGAGAAACTGTGCCTGGTGCCAGAGCACAAGAAAGAAAGACATCCACCATACCTAGCTTCATGTGTAATTTTACAGGGCGTCGCAGGACATCACTCTCGAGGTCCGACCACTGCGAACAGGTGGTCGGTTGGATGACAGCTGATACTGCTTCCAGTCGGTTAAGCACCACCCTGTCTTCCACCAAGTCCACTCTCAGTAGCCAAGAGTCTGGTCAACATAATCCTCACTCTGATCATCCTTCCTCCCACCATACACGGTCTGGTCAAAGAAGTGATCCCACACTGGGATATAGTGAGGAGCTCGTCTCATCACCAATCCTTCATTTGACCCTCTCTCCAAGCACGCTTGCAGAGGAACATGACATCTTGTGCCCTGATTCACAACCTCTAGAGGCTACCCAATCACAAGAAGATGACAGATGTGAACGGCATTTAAGGTCAAAGGAAGTAGTGGATGATGATGATGATGATGAGACACAGTTGCCATTAAATCAACCACTATTTCCGTCTCAAGACCTTGTTGAGGAGAATGTTATACAGTTGTCAATGACTGAGTATGTGGTGGGATCAAGACTTGAGGAGGATGATCAGAGTGAGGAAGTGGAGGAGGACTTGGTGGACGATGAGGTGACTGACCCCACCTGGGAAGGTGTAGAGCCGAGCGATGACAGCAGTCCTGAGGGTGAGCCATCTGCAGCACCGCAACAGGCTGGAAGAGGCAGTGGTGTGGCTACAGAAAGAAGGCGGACCGCACCAAACCGGCCCGCAAATGTTCCACGGAGCACCCCCTTGCGTAAATCTACCTTGCCAAGGGGTAGGTGTTCCGCGGTATGGCGTTTTTTTAAGGAAAGTGCGGACGACAAAAGAATTGTAGTTTGCAACCTGTGCCACACCAGAATGAGCCGAGGCATGAACACTAGAAACCTCACCACCACCAGCATGATCCGACACATGGCATCCAAGCACCGTAATAAGTGGGAGGAACGCCCGGATCGCCAATCTGTGTCTGCAGGCCACACCACTGCCTCCTCTTCCCCTGTTTTCGGTGCCGGCCAATCGCCTGTCGAAGGCGCAGGCCCGCATACCTCCCGCCCTGCACCTGTAGCATCTGAAGCACCATCAGCGACCACATCCACTTCCCTGTCCCAGCACAGCGTCCAAATGTCGTTACCCCAGGCATTTGAGCGCAAGAGAAAGTACCCAGCCACCCACCCACAGGCCATAGCACTAACCTCACACCTTTCAAAATTACTGGCCATCGAAATGCTGCCATTTAGGCTTGTGGACACTGAGTCCTTCCGCAGCCTGATGGCAGCAGCTGTCCCTCGGTACGCGGTCCCCAGCCGCCACTACTTTTCCCGGTGTGCCATCCCCGCATTACACCACCATGTGTCCCGTAACATCACCCGTGCCCTGACCAACGCAGTTACTGGGAAGGTCCACTTAACGACTGACACATGGACAAGTGCTTGTGGCCAGGGACGCTACATTTCCCTGACGGCACACTGGGTGAATGTCGTGGAGGCTGGGAGCGACTCGGACCCTGGGATGGCACGGGTGCTACCCACGCCGAGGATTGCGGGCCCTACCTCCATCAGGGTTTCCACCAGCACCTACGTTATTGGCTCCTCCTCCTCCGTTTCCACCTCCGAATTCTCTACACACAGCGCCACTCCCCCATCAGCCAGTAGCTGGAAGCAGTGTAGCACTGCAGTGGGGAAGCGTCAACAGGCCGTGCTGAAGCTGATCTGCCTTGGGGACAAACAGCACACGGCCTCAGAGCTGTTGCAGGGGATTAGTCACCAGACCGAGCAGTGGCTCTCGCCACTCAACCTGCAAGCAGGCATGGTTGTGTGTGATAATGGGCGTAACTTGGTGGCGGCTTTGGAGCTCGGCAAGCTCACACACGTACCATGCCTAGCGCATGTATTTAATTTAGTGGTGCAGCGATTTCTAAAAACCTACCCCAATGTGCATGATCTCTTGACCAAGGTGCGCCGCGTGTGTGCACATTTCCGTAAGTCATCAACAGCTTCGGCCGGCCTGTTGAAGCTGCAGCAGCGCTTACAATTGCCAGCTCACCGGCTGCTGTGTGACGTGAGCACGCGCTGGAACTCCACCTTCCACATGTTGGCCCGGCTTTGTGAGCAGCAGAGGGCAGTAGTGGAGTACCAGCTGTTACACGGTCGTCGCCTCTCCGTTCAACTTCCTGTAATCAGAAGTGAGGAGTGGGAATGGATGTCAGACCTCTGCGAGGTTTTACGCAATTTTGAGGAATCGACACAGATGGTGAGCGGCGATAACGCTATTATCAGTGTAACCATCCCACTTCTGTGTCTACTGAAACGCTCGCTGCTCACAATTAAAACCGACGCTTTGCATGTGGAAGAGGTGGAAATGGGGGAGGAAGAGCTTACACAAGGTGATAGCCAGAGCACCCTCACTTCGTCTTCTCAGCGACAATTGGAGGAGGCGGAGGAGGAGGAGGAGGAGGAAGACACGGTTGCCTCCGCTACAGAGGGTAGCCATGGAACTTTAGTTCCATCTCTTCAGCGTGGGTGGGCAGAAGAGGAGGAAGAGGATGAGGATATTGAGAGTCATCCTCCTGGTGAGGACAGCGAAATCTTGACTGTTGGTACTCTGGCACACATGGCTGACTTTATGTTAGGCTGCCTTTCCCGTGACCCACGCGTTGTACGCATTTTAGACAACACGGATTACTGGGTGTTCACCCTTCTGGACCCCCGCTACAAAGAGAATTTCTCATCTCTCATTCCTCCGGTGGAGAGGACAAGCAAAATGGTGCAATACCAGAAGGTTCTTGTCGAAAAATTGCTCCAAAATTTTCCATCTGACAACGCTGGCGGCAGAGTACGTGCTACCTTGGCCAACCGAGAAGGGGAGAAAAGGGGAGCACACAGCAGTTCCGAGAAAGGCAGGGCAACACTCTCCAAGGCGTGGGACACCTTCATGACACCCCGCCAGCACCCTCACCCTGATGCGCAGCCTAGTGTCACAAGGAGGGAAAAGTTTTGGAAGATGGTGAAGGAGTACGTAGCAGACCGTGTCAGCGTCCTCAATGATCCCTCTGTGCCTTACAACTACTGGGTGTCCAAGCTGGACACGTGGTATGAACTGGCACTCTACGCCTTGGAGGTGCTGGCCTGCCCTGCCACCAGCGTTCTGTCTGAGCGGGTATTTAGTGCTGCTGGTGGCATCATAACAGATAAGCGTATCCGCCTTTCCACCGACAATGCTGATAGGTTGACACTTATAAAAATGAACAAGGCCTGGATTTCCCCTGACTTCTCCACTCCACTGGAGGAAAGCCCCGGGGGAACATAAAGTCACTTTATATATGTTATTTACAATGATGGGAATACTCTGTATTCCCATTCACCCCTTCCACCCAAAAAACGGGTATATGGTTGACTCTTAATCTTCTCATCCTCCTCCTCCTCTTCCATATGCCCTGGATATAATTTTTATATAGGGCCAGCTCACCAGCGGGCCCTGTGATATAATTTTTATATAGGGCCAGCTCACCAGCGGGCCCTGTGATATAATTTTTATATAGGGTCAGCTCACCAGCGGGCCCTGTTTGCCAATTTTTATATAGGTCAGCTCACCAGCGGGCCTTCTCATATAATGTTTTATTGGGTCAGCTCTCTAGCGGGCCCTCTCATATAATGTTTTATAGCGTCAGCTCACTAGCGGGCCTTCGCATATAATGTTTAGGATGGTCAGCTCTGCAGCAGACCCTCACCCATAATGTTTTAGATGGTCAGCTCAGCGCATGTTTCCATCTTAATCATGGCCTCAGTTCTGAAAATCAAGGAAATTTTTGGGAGAATTTGCCTCTGCGCACGTTTCCCTCTTAATCATGGCCTCAGTTCTGAAAATCAAGGAAATTTTTGGGAGAATTTGCCTCTGCGCACGTTTCCCTCTTAATCATGGCCTCAGTTCTGAAAATCAAGGAAATTTTTGGGAGAATTTGCCTCTGCGCACGTTTCCCTCTTAATCATGGCCTCAGTTCTGAAAATCAAGGAAATTTTTGGGAGAATTTGCAGATGATATACAAGTAAATATACAGCAAATATTGTTTGGTAACAATTTTTCGCCTAAAGTCGTTTTTATTTTCCTTTTTGTGTGTTTTATGGTCAGTCTGTAAAAATGGCGTACTACGGGCGAAAGATCGTTCCCAGCAGCGATGTTGGAGTCCAAGGTGCATCCAGACATCCTCCCTATGCTGTCCCTGAACCATTTCTGTAGTGTTTCCATCTTTTTCTGCCCTTTTCCTATGGACCAGGCACCCTCCCCTCATCAGAGCAGGGGGTGCCTGGTGTAATGCTCGAGTCCTCCCATTGACTTCAATGGGGCTCGGGTGTTCGGCCGAGCACTCGAGCCTCAGGGGGTGCTCGGTCAGAGCACCCGAACACCCGAGCATTGGGGTGCTCGCTCATCACTAATTATCACCAAGTACCACCCCTTGCCTGGACCACTGCACTCACTAGCACTTCTCACTCCCACCCACTGACTGGCAGCTCATGTGGCAGGAGGCACTTACACCCAATAGCACTTACACCTTCTGTGTCCTACCCACCATCCTCTAGACTGTAAGCTCTCACGAGCAGGGCCCTCTGATCCTTCTGTTCTCCACATATGATTTGTACTATTTAATATCCCTGTATGTCTATCCCCTATTGTAAAGCACTGCGGAATAAGTTGGCGCTATATAAATAAAGATTATTATTATTAGTAGTACTTGTTGTCCATCTTTTATTTTGCTGTATTTAGCCATTGTTTTTCTTCCAGTGTCCTTTTGATGAGCTCAGAACTGAACTTGCACTTTCCTTCTTTTATGCTCTTCCTTAACCCTTTGACTGCCAGAGGGGTATGCAACACATTGCAGAGCAATTAGTTGCGTACCCCTCTGGCAGTCAAATAGTTAAGGTTGTGCACATTTTTACATATTCTACCCTGTTTGTAATATTACAGTTTTCTTCATTTCTCATGGCTTTTTCATCATGGCTACTATGTCTTTTGATAATCTGGTTTTGTCTTGTTTCACAGTTGATGCAAGGGAATGGGCAGTGTCTATGATAGCCTCAGTAACTTTCTCATTGTGGGTTGAAATGTCTATGTCTGGAAGGTCTTGCAACACCCGAAGAGATTAGACAGAGCTAACTCAACATTCTTATGATTTTTTCAGTAGTTGGCTAGTGTTGATCTTCATGTTTGTTGATTGATCATTTTCCTTCTTTCTTGCAGTGAATTTTGATTTTTGCGCACTTTTTTCTCTTCCAAACGTTAAAACAATTTAAGACTGAGCAGCCAATGAATATCATTTTATTATTTTCATGTATGAAGTTGATTTCACTTGTATTACCATTAGGCCTTTCCAATATCCATTTTCTCTCGCCATTTTTCCTGTAGCATGAATTCATGATGTACAAATTGTGTTCTTCTGAAAATGGGATCAGTTGGTTGCCTCTATCATCTCTTTTTCCAGTTCCATATGGTCTGATTGATTTTGCATCTTACCAATTCTCTCATTGAAATTGTCCTGTTTGTGGAGGCTTAATAAATCATAAAATCCTTCAACTTCATCATCACTGTGGCTACTTGTAGGGGCATAAACTTGAACGATTGGAAGAACATAGCAACTGTTTAGTTTGATATAACAGGAAGCAATTCTTTAAGAAATACTTTCTACTTTTACAACCGAGTCTGTCAATCTCTTGTTAATCTAAATCTGATTCCTCTACATCATCCATCATTGGTTTCTTTACAGTATAGCCAGTGTCCATCTTCTAGTTTGACTAAATCTTAGTCTTTTTATGAGTCTCACATAAGATGATAATGTTGCAACTGATGTTATTCAGTTCTTGCACCAGTTCCTCTAAGAGTGAAACCGTACTCAAAGATCGAATGCTGAGCGTTCCAATGTCTAAAGGCCAAAGGCAGCCTGATAGAACCTGGTGATTCTTAGCACCCTCTTCCATTCAGCTGGTCTTCCTGCTGCTGTAGGAAGTAGCTCGTAAGCCTCCAGGAAATGTGGGCCATTTTTTTTGTGAAGCCATGTTGAGGCAATGGACCATAATATGCACCTTTGGTCCAGTGCAGTTCGGTAGATTTTGGATTGATTTAGACTGGGGTCTAAGCCTTGTTCTGTCCACCTTGGGTGACCCTGCTGGAGTGTATGCTCTCGATGGCATGGCTCTCGGCTTCACTGACACACAAACACCCTCCGTAATAAGACATCGACCCATGGGAGTGATGTAATTGTTTTATTTATTTATATTTTAAATATACACCTTTGCCCCACTAGTAATACCCTTCCGGACCTGTAATTGAGAGTGAGGTGTGTGTGTGTACGTGTGTGTGTATGTGTGTGTGTGAGAGAAAGAAAAAGTGGGGCGTTATGTGAGTTTTGGGCAGGGGCAATTTTTTTTCACAAAATGTACAGTCACTGACAAAAGGTGCCAGGTCACCGACAATAAGCACAAGGCTAGTGTCTTGACATGACCTGGTTGAAAACCAACTCTGGTTGTGAGTGAAAATGACAGTTATGGATATAGCTACCTAATCACAGATTGTGAATTGATACTTTCAGTGATTAAGAGGGAATGCATCAGTTCTGACTCTCTTTGTTTTGGAAGAGTGTAACAATGTGTCTGTGTTGTGCTTAGTGATAAAATGTACTAGTCTTCCTTTTGCATAGAAATCCAGAAGTAATATGTTGCTGTCTAGCAGCAGTACTGTATGTGTCCAGGGACAATACTCACCTCTGCTTTAGCACCTCAGTAGTGTTAAATGTGTGCTGCTGCTTCTGCTGCTGTACTAATGTCAGGGTTTGGTAGCCTGTGGCCCCCCAGCTGGTTCTTGGACTAAAATTTCCATCATCTTAAGCCAGCCAACAAGCGGCTGATGGTGTTGGGTGTTGAAATCCCACAATGGCTGGAGGGAGGTTGGTTAGCCACCCTTTGGTTTATGCAAAGGCAGCTGGACTGAGGTTGGATAAAGAATTACACAAAACAAATGCTAATTATTGTTATTACATGCTTATTTTAACCTTTTATGTGCCAGAGAGGTATTTAACACATTGGGGGAGGGGGGAGATTCACTAAGTGGTGATAAAGTAGTGATAAAGAGGTGATAAAGTGTAGATGACTTCTCCAGGGATATCACTTCTCCAGTTCCTATGTTATTCTATGGAGCCAATGCACTAAGATTTCTTCAGCTTTGGAGATCTTAGTGCATAGGCTCCATAGAATAACAAAGGAATTGGAGAAGTGATAACTCTGGAGAAGTTATCTCCACTTCATCACCGTTAATGAATCTCCCCATCTGCCATTATGGAGACATATGGAGAGGGGAGTGAACAGGCCACTGTACATTTTGCAGAAATATTCCTGTTGACTATTGAAAGTTTTTAGTGGCGTTCTAAAAAGTACATTTTCAACTCCTGGATGGTAGAGTGATAGAAGAGCAAATGGTTGCACTTTCAGTGGTTTAGCAAAAAGGGGAGAGAAAGAGAGAGAGAGAGAGAGAGAGAATGTGAATTTAGACTGTCAAGCCAAGACAATGGGGGTGGGGATTCACTAAGCGGTGATAAAGTGGAGATTACTTCTCCAGTGATGTCACTTCTCCAGTTCCTATGTTATTCTATGGAGCCTATTCACTAAGATCTCCAAAGTTGAAGAAATCTTAGGCTTCATAGAATAACATAGGAATTGGAGAAGTGATAAACTGGAGAAGTCATCTCCACTTTATCACCTCTTTATCACCGTTTAGTGAATCTCCCCCAATGTGTCTGAAGCAAGGAAACCTCTTTCAATTCCCATGTCAGCGTCTTATGACCTTAGGCAAGTCACTGCACCTCCCTATGTCCCACCAAAACTTAAGTTGTACACTCTACAGGGCAGGAAATATCTGTACCTGGAAATGTCTGTGTACAGCAATGTCTATAAATTGCTAGTGCTGTGTAACAAAAAATATGTTATTGAAGCATTACATGTTACAATAAACTTATCCATAGAAAAGAATTTCACATTTTACCATATGTTCCTGTGAAAGCCAACAGGTGGAGGAGACAATGCAGGCTATTTCTCAAGACAGTCTAAGAAAATTAAATAACCCAGCTGAACTTTTTGCAAGACCCCCTCTGGGCTCAGTGACCCTCAAATAAAAACCTGCATGAGAGCAGTAAAGTATTACTTGGGCTCTCTGGTGTATTGAACCTGGTGTCAGATGTTGTAACTGAATTAGTAAATAATTACAGTACCTGGGTGACTGATTTTTACAGTGAATATAATACAAGGGGGGAAAAGAACAATTTTAGAATATAAGGCTATCAAGGCTCTATATGAGTGTCAGGGGCTTTCTGGGAACTTGTGGTCACGTGATTCCCATTCTCTCTGGGGTACCGAGGGGGGGTGGAGGCTGGGGAGTGCAAAGCAATTTCAGTGTCCGGAATTGAGTTGTTAAATGGTGAGGTGGGTCCCCATGTGATGTGTTATATTCTGGCTGAACCCAGGAAAAGAGATTTCTACCTGCTGGTTTGTTTTTAAACGGCTATAAAAGCATAACTAGCAATAAAAACCTTCATTCCTCATACTGAGCAACAGGCAGGTCCAATGGAGCAGCCAATTCCCTCTGAAGCTGATGCATTAACCCTTTGAGCGCCAGTGAGGTATCCAGCGCATCGCTGTGGTGTTGAAAGGGTTAAAAAGCACTGATGCAAACCAACTTCACCACTGGGGTGAATAAATACCCATTGGTTTAACCTTTTGAGTGCCAGAGGGGTACGCAACGCATTGCTTTGCAATGCGTTGCGTACCCCTCTGGCACTCAAAGGGTTAAACCTTTTGAGTGCCAGGGAGGTATCTAACGCTTTTCTGAAATGCGTTGGACACCTTACTAGCACTATTGGATTAAAAGAGACGTTTATCACCTTAACCCTTTGAGTGCCAGAGTTGCGTACCCCCTCTGGAACTCAAAGGGTTAAATGCTAGAAAGGGCTTCCATACATTGGACCACCTATTTTTTTTTCTATTTCCATTGAGATTTAAGTCAGGGACTGTGACAGCAGAGAGATTTGTATACAATGTTGCAGTCTCCTTGCAGCACTGAATGACATGTATAGTGTAAAGCAGTGATGGGTAAATTGAGGCTTGTACCCCACCAGGAAATGATGGGCGTTCTAGTCTGGCAGCAGCTGGAGGGCCTCAGGTTGTCCATCCCTGTTTGTAGAGATGGCTTTTCTATATGATTTCACTGGCTTTTTTTTACTATATTGTTTCACTATGCTTTCACAGTCCCACACAGAAAAGTCGCTGGTAACAGATCCCTAGAGCTCAGTTTCAGGGACATAAAAAGTGTTGAAAAATTAAAAATAATAATGATGTAGGCGATAATCAAAAATAACTAATATAAAGTATAGGTATTTTGACTTTCCACATTAAAATAAGGTGGAACTGTCCCTTTATTAATAATAGCAGTGATCGGGCACTGAGGACTCACCAGTTACATTAACCGTTTGAGAGCCAGAGGGGTGCAATGTGTTGAGTACCCCTCTGGCACTCAAAACGGTTAACCCTTTGAGTGCTTTTGATATCCCCCTGCCACTAAGAGTCAAATGCTTATGTAAATGTAGTTGTGATGGAGGCTGACGGACTAAGAAGGCATTAAGCAATTCTGGAGTGAACCACCCGCACCATAGGGGACATATAGACTTCTCTGATATCAAAAGGGGGAACTATTCCATTTAAATAAAGGGGAATTATACCTGTTCCCCTATGGTGACCTTGGTGTGTCCCAGAATTAAACCTCTTTTGCACCAGAGGGCGAATAAAAATACACACATTCCCGTTGATTTAAATTGGGATTTTGTTTATTAAAGACAACGCATCGTAGAAATTAAACGCCTAGTTTAATGCATTGGGAATTTGGGGAGTATTTACTTCACCCCTATAGTGCCGGTGGTTTGTCCCAGAATTACAGTATTTTTTTTGTCTGTGTAAACAGGAGCAATTCCCGAGCAAACCAACTGAGATACAGGGAAACAAACACTGATTTTACTAATTTCCCGCTGATTTGAAGGAAGATTTTTCTACCACCTCGAATGACATATTACTTTTCAATGCGCTGGAGATCCCTTTAGCACTCAATGAGTTAAAACGCCCATTCAACCCTTTGTGTGCCAGAGAGGTATCCAACGCACACAGGAATGTGCTCTTCAATGCGTTGCATACCAGCTCTGACATCCAAAGAGTTATGTTAGTAGGGAGTTTTATGTGTTACCCCTTAGAGCCCTGTGCCCCAGAATTGCTCCTCTCTGTTTTATCCATAAGACTCAGTGGCTGGTGACGTAATGAGGACCATCCTGGCCAGTCTCTCCCCTGCTCTATAAGGCACTTTCCCGGTATGATAGTGAACTATACAATGACATTGATGTGCTGCATTAGAATCAGTGGCTGCAGCCTACTCCTCATTATTAATTAGCTTGTGTTTGAATAAAGTGTGTAATCTTCTCTTCAGCCACACCATTAAAATGGAGGCCTTTTTTCAATTAACAACTGACTTGAGCACAACTCGCTAGTCAAGCTACTCTGATATAGATGACTTACATTTTTCTTGTTGGTTTTTATTTAATAATTATTATTATGTATTTATTTTATTTTTTAAGAAATAAACCATCCACTGTCTCTTTAATGGGATGGGTGAGGGGGATATTAGGACTTATTTATAGTAGCAAATCCTGGATTTAAGATAAATCTTTTGGAGATTTAAATGCCATTAACGTGAAGCTTTCATATATATATATAAATGTGTGTGCATGTATATATGTGTGTGTGTGTGTGTGTGTGTTATTTGTATTCCCCTAAGAATAAAGTAATACACTTTCTGTTTACGCTGAATATTTCTATATATTCCTTCTTGTAGAACTGAAGTGTCATTGCTGTGTATTTATAATATAGTATATTACATGAGAAGTATGCATATTTGTATCATGCACATGATATATATATATATATATATATATATATATATATATATATATATATATATATATTTGATGTATTATGGGGAAATTGAGTAATTTTGGGGCAAACCAGGGGACAAATGCCTCAGACTCGCAGTGATTTGAGATGGCCCAGACTCCAATAAATTTAAAAGTGTTTTTAACCCCTTGAAGAATTTCATCTCCCAGTTTAAATAAAAGGCTGTTGCTATATGTCCCATTATAGTGCCCCTGGTTCTCCACAGGATTACTCAGTGGGGTTATGCACTAAGGTGTGATAAAGAAGTGATAACTGGGAGATAATGTCTCCAGTGATATCACTTCGCCAGTTCCTATGTTATGTGTGGACCTGTGCACTAATATCTGTCCCAAATGAGAGTTCATAGTGCATAGGCTCCATAGAATAACACATGAACTGGAGAAGCGATATCACTAGAGAAGCTATCTTCACTTTATCACCTCTTTATCACGCCCACAGTTCTTTTTTAGAAAATTAATCTGGAAGTGTCTAAAATCTATATCGTTTTAGAGACTTCTCCAGCATCCAAAGGGGAGAGAGGATGTGTATGTGTGTGTCTCATATTGTAAACGCATTACATAAAATGCACACACACACACACACACACACACACACAGAGAAAGGCACATATTCAAGTATACAAAAACATATAAACTCACACAGACACACACAAATGAACACACACAAAGATACACACACACCGCTTGCTGTGTGGTTTCACAATGAATCTGCACTTCTCAGGGTTTCTCTATCACTTGTCTCCTGGTGCTGGAATCTCCATATGCCAGTGTTGTGTGTAGCAGCCGGTGCACTGAACTTGCCTTCCTGCTGCCCCGCACCAGCAGAGCCACAGAGACATGGGGCTGGTGTACTTAGAAGAAATGGAGCAATTCTTACTGCACCTCAGAGGTCACTCAAAGGGGTTAACCCCTTGGATGCTAGATAATTCCCTAAGGAAATGCGTTGGAGACCTGTCTAGCATACAGTGGGATAAAAGACTCATTTTAAATCAAGGAGAATGTGGGGAGTCCATTATTTGCTCCTTGTGGTGCAATTGTTTTGCTCCAGAATCACTCCATTTGTTCTTAGTACATTGGGGCACAGAGGCGCTGGAGTTTTGTGAGTCACTGAGGAGACCTGGGGCAATTCTACAGGAGCACAAATGAAAAGTTTCAAAACTATAATTGACTCAAATGGGGCTTTTAACCCTTGAATGACAGAGAGGCCTCCAATGCAAACTTACAGCCCCACCCCCGTACATTTGGTTTGCCCCGGAATTACTCCAGGTTTACTCAGTGAATCAGAGTTCAGTGAAGTGCAAGCTCACTGACTTCTTCAGGAATACGTGTCCTGATTATCTTAGCTCAAAACACGATGGGCCTGATTTATCAACCTAAAGATGGGCACTTCTAGAGCAAACCACCTGCACCAGAGGGGGAGTGAGGATTCCCTTTGATTGGAATT